>CM034299.1:6472810-6529154 GCA_019925795.1 Dendrobium chrysotoxum | reverse complement strand
CCACCACCACAAAAAAAAAATCATTGTATGGGTATGTCATCTAGTTTTTCGTTGTTCTTTTACGGTTTAGTTTTTATTTCTTGTAATGAATAAAAAAATTTGTTTGTAAATAATTAATATAATTTTCTTGTTAGTGCCATTGTATTTTTAATGGAAAAAGTTTGTGTGTTTATTATAAATTTATGAATTTTAAAATATATATTACGTAAAAAATATACTAATATAAATTATTTTTACTTTTTAAGTATATTATAGTGATTATTAAAGTATTTATTTTTTTATTATATTTTTTTGATATATTGTAAGAAAATATTTTATATCATCATATTTTGATAAAAAAATGATTAAATAATATCTTCAATTTAGGTAAGTATAATATAAATTTTGTATGTATTGTACTTATTTTAAAAGAAATTTAAAAATTTGAAAATTATTTTGATTAAAATCAATTAAAATATTTTGATCTAAATTTTTAATTAAAAAAATTAATGATCTTCCCACAACTCCTTTAACTTTAGAAAATTATATGATTGAAAAAAAGAAGTGATTCATTAAACTTTGGAGGGTATTATAGATATAACTTAAAATTTTTATATAGTTTTATATGTAACACATAAATTTTTATTAGTTATTTATATATTATTTTATTATATAAATTATATTAAATTATATTTGTAAAAAGGTAATTTTATTTTAAATATATTAATATTAGTGATGTTTTTAGTGTGACTAAATTTAAATGTGATATAAATAAATAAAAATATTTAAATGGTTGATATATAAATAAGTAAAAATTTCATGAGAAGAATGAAAATTCTCTAGATATTTTTAATTAAATATTATTGAAAGGAATTGGATAGGCAGCATAGTAAAACACCAAGGCACGTGAACATCTTGGGCTAAGGATCTGCTATATTTAAAACTAATTTTAAGAGGTTAATGATATATATATATATATATATATATATATATAATTTTAAATAAGTTATCATAAGTAATATTTTTTTTGCTATTTAAAATTTTGAGTTTTATAGAAGTAAATATAAAAAATAGGTATTAGTTATATAAATATATGATAAATTTGTGGTATGTATGAAAATTCTCTTATTTTATTTGGAGAATGAGGCTTTCCTAGGAAAAACCAAACTCCTTCAGACCAAACCATGTCATAATATTCAGAGGTCAAAAATCTAAGAAGGAAGAAGTCATTACTTAGGGCTGATAACTGGAGGGTACCTTTTAACTTCCACATTTTTTTGATGGCAGCTAACAGGGCTTCGTATTAAGGTCTCTTTCGTATTGAGTAATTGACCAAAGAAAGGTTCCATTCCGAAGAACAAGAGGCTATGGATTCTTTAGAGAAAGGAACTATTTCTTCTTGGGTTGGCAAAAAGGAATTCAAGAGCTCTGAAGAAGAGGAGCTTCTAGTAGACAAGATGTTCCTCCAAAGCTGAGTAGGGCTGGAGGAGTCCATAGGGGTGTTTGTAAGAGGGGGGAAATCATTGGGGGAATGAGATGAGTCCATGGAGAGGAAGGCGGGGGAGGGAGGGTTCCTCCGACGAAGGAAGTAGCAAGGTGGGGTAAGGGCAAACCCTTAGATGGTTCTCTGGAGCATTCTGAGTCTTTTGGGTGTTTCACCTTTGCCCTCTATATAATTTTATAGGTTATTTTATGGCTCTTTGTGCTGTTTTGATGATTTGCCTGTTTTTTCCTCTTTTCCTTTTGCATTAGAGTTGTCTTTTATTTTTAATTTTGGGTTGTAATTTTTCATCATTCAATTAATAAAACCGGCCTTTTGCTCATAGCCCCCCCCCCCCCCCCCCCCCCCCATCCCACCAAAAAAAAATCGTTGTATGGGTATGTCATCTAGTTTTTCGTTTTTCTTTTATGGTTTAGTTTTTAATTCTTGGAATGAATAAAAAAATTTGTTTGTAAATAATTAATATAATTTTCTTGTTAGTGCCATTGTATTTTTAATGGAAAAAGTTTACTATAAATTTATGAATTTTAAAATATATATTACGTAAAAAATATACTAATATAAATTATTTTTATTTTTAAGTATATTATAGTGATTATTAATGTAATTATTTTTTTATTATGTTTTTTGATATATTGTAAGAAAATATTTTATATCATCATATTTTGATAAAAAAATGATTAAATAGGATCTTCAATTTAGGTAAGTACAATATAAATTTTGTATGTATTGTACTTATTTTAAAAAAAATTTAAAATTTTGAAAATTATTTTTATTAAAATCAATTAAAATATTTTGATCTAAATTTTTAATTAAAAAATTAATGATCTTCCCACAACTCCTTTAACTTTAGAAAATTATATGATTGAAATAAAGAAGTGATTCATTAAACTTTGGAGGGTATTTATAGATATAACTTAAAATTTTTATATAGTTTTATATGTAACACATAAATTTTTATTAGTTATTTATATATTATTTTATTATATAAATTATATTAAATTATATTTGTAAAAATGTAATTTTATTTTAAATATATTAATATTAGTGATGTTTTTAGTGTGACTAAATTTAAATGTGATATAAATAAACAAAAATATTTAAATGGTTGATATATAAATAAGTAAAAATTTCATGAGAAGAATGAAAATTCTCTAGATATTTTTAATTAAATATTATTGAAAGGAATTGGATAGGCAGCATAGTAAAACACCAAGGCACGTGAACATCTTGGGCTAAGGATCTGCTATATTTAAAACTAATTTTAAGAGGTTAATGATATATATATATATATATTATTTTAAATAAGTTATCATAAGTAATATTTTTTTATGCTATTTAAAATTTTGAGGTTTATAGAAGTAAATATAAAAAATAGGTATTAGTTATATAAATATATGATAAATTTGTGGTATGTATGAAAATTCTCTTAATTTTGAAAGAAAATTTTTATTTTATATGTTAAATATGTTTATATTTATTTACTTAAAGATGGAACTAGGGAGACTAAGGAAATGCACTCGATGAACAATAATGAAATGTGATCAAGTGTGATGCGTGTATGTAGCATGCAATGGAGCACAATAAGGCAAGGCATAGCAAAATAAGCAGCGTGTGAAGGAGAAGGAGAGTTTGTTGGGCCTATGGGTGTTAAGATGATGTGACAACAAATTTATGGATGAGATTCCAATCAAGTTCGAAAATTGTTTGAACCATGTTTGAAGAATATTTGAATTCGAACTAATTTCTTGCCATAGATTTCCTTAAATGAGAAAAGTGTTGATGCAATAAAATACCATAAATGATATAGAATAGATTTTGTGATAGAAGTGTAAAAAGCCTTGTGGCATGGGAGCTTCTTCAAGAGATCGTTTAATGAATGTTTGATCATTTTTCTTTTAAAAGGGGATACTATAGAGATTAATGGTGGAGGTGGTAATCTAATGATGGCATTAGTTTGATGATGACGGTCGGGCGGTGGCCAACAATGGTGTTTGGGCAATGGTAGAGCTTGGATATTCATTAGGCCTCTAAGCTCTCTTGAATCTCAAGCTAAGCCTTCAAGTTTCATGTTGAGACTGTGAGTTTATTTATAAATTTTTAGAGTAACATGCCTCTTAAATATAACTAAAATTTGGAATACTCCATCTGATAATCCATTTTGATTCTCTTGATTATATACTATTCTCTTAGCTTTTAACTATCTTAAAGATGTCAAAATCAAGTGATCATGAGCTCATTGGATTCATATCACCAAGATGTTTGATTTGGTTATAAGCATACAAGATTTGCATATTATTTAGCCCTTCAATTAATATCTCAAAAATTTGATATGTACTTTGTTTCGATTAAGATCGAACCACTCTTGGTGTCGATTAGTTCTTGTCATCTGTTGGCATCATTTTTTGTGCACATATAATTCACCATTGACCAGTTTCACGATATGTCCAGCATAATATCCACTTGGTTGATGCGATCATCATCTCAACTGTCCTTGACTAGTTCTTAATTGGTTGTGAGATTGGGTTGCAGGTCTCATGTTATCACATATTATTCAATGATAAATTGCGTTGACTTGCCTTCTAGAATTGAAGTTTCACGACTTGCATTGCATTCATCATAATAAATAGTTGTGTGTGAACGAGCAAAGCATTTAAATCGTGAAGGATTAACGAGATATTTATGTATGCAAGCTATTCCATGCATAAAAATTAATTCAAAACTTTATGATCGAGATATTATTTCCTATATTGACCTGCCAATACAATCACAAAAGGATAAATTTTTAATGCTTTTGGCTGATTCTTCAAAAAAGTTTAGCGGCTTTTGCTTGATTTGAGGGTCAACCAGATATTTCCAAAGATGGGCAACTCCTGCATCTCTTCAAATTCCTGCTCCACTAACCGGCACTTATTTCCCTCCCCAAGTCCTGGCCGCTCCAATGATTCCCCCTTCTCCTTCTTTGAAGCACAGTCTGAGAGTTTTAACTATTAATAAAGATATCTTAAATTTAAAAATTATGTATGTGATGTATGTATAAATTTAGTTTAACGAAAGCGCATGGTACTTATAATAAGAATATTTACTCATTTAACAAAATGATCTATGTACCACTTTTTTCTCTCCAAATGGAGAAACCTAAAAAACAAATAGATGAATTTTCCAATACAAGGGAAGTTAAAAAAAAAAAAAAAAAAAAACAAAAACAGAGGCATATTTTTTCCTCGCAAACTTCTCTTCACCTTCATATTGTCTTCCAATGCAAAGGTGTGATAAAATATAAAAAAAATTAATATTAAGTTCAAATGTGCGTTGTTCTAATGCGGCAAGGAAATTTACAAAATAATTGCAAATACACTTAGTTTCAATACGACGGAAAATTTTGCAAAATATATGTGTGCTTGTTGTTCAAATGTGGTGGGAAAATATGTACTTTCGATTGTGCAGGTGATGAAGATATATGCACGGTGGAATAGAACACCTTCCAGTCATGGTGTCGCATGACACTGGCTATGCATATTTTTTTGAGTGTCATGAAAGGCCCAACACTCTCAATGATGCCCCTATGCACAGGAGATGCTAGAAGTCTACAAAAGCTCAAACTAAATGGACTTACATAATCAAATGACATTTTTCAACAAAATTTAATTAAATAAAAACAAAAACCTTATAAAATGAGAATGAATAATGGACTTAAAATAGACTAATGGAAGAATTTAACGAACATAATAGCTCATTAATGGGTGCAAACAAAACTTACATATTGCATTTAAAACTCTCGAACGCCCCCTAAATAAATGAAAACTCAAATAAATTTGAATAGGATGAAGTAAACTAAGATGCAACTCTCCTACTTAGAGGAGGGATGAATGATTTGTTGTTGGAGCCATTGCACAAAATGCCAAACATATAAAGATGAAAATATCACATTATGTAACATACCAAGTATCACATGACAAGGTCTAATTAAAAGGAATTCTTTTATATATACATTTTTCTTTAATATTTACAAACGCAGAGCCTTTATATATCATCAATTAAACAGTAAATAATAATGTTATCATCCTTTAATTCTCACTTTGCTGGATAAAAAAACAAAAGAGTTATATACAACAATTATGGTCTAGCCTCTGTTTCCACACCCAATCATATGCAATAATTATAATAATGAGCCTATAAAGTAAACATATCTAATCCAGGTCCCAATGAGCATTAAAAATCTCAACTAAATTATAGGTTTATCTTTTTCTAAAAATAACTTGTGCAGATAAAGTAGGGGTGAGCAATACTTGCTCAGTAGGTTACTCAGAACCTATTACAAAATTCAGTACACACACATATAAAATAACTTAGGCACCAGTATAGCATTGAATGAACAGTAAAACATGGTTATAGTGAACAAACATGATATTTATGTTGTGTAGTGTAACTATCAAATGTGTGTCAGTAAAGGAAATGAACTGAAGTAAAAAATGAAATGATATGAAAGAAGATAACATTTAACATTTTAATTCAATATTTCACACTTTTTTCATTCGCCTCCTTATACCTCCATTTGCCATATTTTTCCTTCACATACTTATACCTTCACTTCTCATTTTTCCCTTATAAGTACACTTTTCACTTATACCTCTGCTTGTTCATATCACACCTATTTAAGCATATTAAACAGAAAGATGTACAATCATATATATGCATATGCCCTTATATCTCCACATGAATGCACATTAAACATCCACCATAATCCACCTGCATTTTTTTGTTCTCACTTTTTACACAATTTCAAACATATGCACATAGAAACATCAATACTTTTAACATGCATAACCAAAACCTGTCATATCATATAAATATATAGAATGCATATAAAGTATCAATAATGACTTATTTGCATTTTCTTCTTTTTCTCTTTTTCACATATGTTCGGACATATGAGCATAAAAATATCAGTGATTTCAACATATATAAGCAATTTCTAACATAGCACAAAAATATACAAAACTTTGCATGTATGACAAAATAGTAGGGTTTATGGGAGTAAACTTCTAGACACATTTCAATAGTTATAAATCATAAAATCATTCATATGCACTATCCACATCAACATTTTGAAGCTTTAGCCATTCTATAACAATTTCTATCAGTATTAATATACTTGTTAAAAATACCTAAAATATAGTATAACCAAAAATATCTTGTGAAAATTTAATTTAAACATATTAATATAATCAGAATGTTTCATTCTATAATATATTAAAAGTTACATGATAAAAATTTCTCAATCTTAGTAAATCTAAGTTTATATGAAAAATAATTGAATAAAATACCAACATTTTACATAAGAACCACAAAATTAAAATTTTAAGAAGGGTAACAATAGCCTACATTGAGCTAAATAATATTCCTAACAATCCCACTGGATGAAATAGGCTATAAGACCTCTGAAACCAAACTTCTCTCTCTCTCTCTCTCCTTGTCTTTTTTCTCTTCTCTTATCTAGCAACTGGAATGAAAATGAATTTAGATATTTATATAAAATATTTTACATAGTGCCAGTGTTAAATATTAAGCATCGTAGTGCCTCAAAGGGTTAAAGTTTGTCTTGAAAATATAAAAATGAGCATCGCAGTGCCCCCTAAGAGATGCTTACCACTTTTCAATTTTTTGAAAAGAATGAGATGAGTGCCACGAAGCCAGATGATAGTGCCACGATGCCATAAACATAGAGGGCAAAACCATAATGCTAACAAGATAACACCACAATATCCCAAACAACCACTTCCAACTAATCAAATTTCTCTTCCAAATTAAACCAAAAAAATTTATATAACCCTAATCATTTATAGAAAATTAGTAAATGCCATATAAATATGCAAATCTTGCTAGGTCTGAGTTAGGTCACTACATGTAGTTTAATTACTATATAAATAATCATTACTCCATGATTTTAAGTAAGAGAGAGAGAGAGAGAGAGAGAGAGAGAGAGAGAGAGAGAGAGAGAGAGGGGGGGAGGGGGAGAGAGAGAGAGAGAGAGAGAGAGAGAGAGAGAGAGAGAGAGAGAGAGAGAGAGAGAGAGAGAGAGAGAGAGAGGAATAATTTCCTATTGGACTATCGTGAAAATTAAAAGCATGTAAAGATGACAATTTTCACATCTTGAAACATACTTTGATTTCAACTCACTTTTTATGCCACTGGATTTGCAACAGATAAATCCATGTTAACAAAAGACATATTTTAAATTTTATAATGAGACCAAGTGTATTTTAACACTAAATACGTACACAATATTCAAAATAGCGATGTTATATGTTACATCAAAACTTTTAATTTCAAGCATGCTGCCTCAGGAACCATACAATCATCTTGGAAAGTGTATCATTTCCATGAGAAGCATATAACCACCTCGAGAAGCATGTTTTCATTTTGAGAAGCATGCCACTTCTCAAGAAGCATTCAATTTCTTTGAGAATCATACCCCAATAGCACCCCCCCCCCCAGCTCTACCCATGCATACCATTGCTCTAAAATATATAAATGCATTAAAGCAAGTACATTAAAGAGTATATTAATACATTGTGTAAATGCACTAAAAAGTATACAAATGAATCATGTAGGCACACTAAAAAGCATGTAACTATATCAGAGTTATGAGTGGCTATACAAATGCCAAAAATGTGTACAAGTGCATCATGCAAATGCACTAAAAGCATGCAAATATATTATGCAAATGCATCAAAAGAGTTTGTAAGTATAAGTGAATTGTGTAGGTTCATAAATTAGCATAAGTAATATACCATACCATTGAAATCAAATCACATGTATGTGCTTCAATCAATACATCGAGCTTCTAAAGTTTAGTTCCAAGAATGTTGTGGGGGCTGAAAATGAAACAAATCAAAATCCTCTCAATTAAAAAGCATGCAATTGAAAGTCCGAGATGCACCAAGAGGGGGGTGAATTGGTATTTTAAAAATTTAAGCCTAAACAGGAGTTCTAATTTTTTTGGTGTTTTTTAAAATAATAATTTAATAAGTAGAATGTAGAAGCTAGTAGTTCGTTCACAACAACGATATTAGTGACACAATTGCAAATTTCACAATACAAATTCAAGATCAAACTTTTCACCAAATAATTAAAAACAAAAAATAAAATGCTTGAAAAGTAAAGAGCGGTAAAAATAGAAAAAATACACCAGAGATTTTTATAGTGGTTCGGTCACTTGACCTACGTCCACTCCCCGGAGTCCTCCACTCCAGGATTTGCACTACTAAAAGTTGAATCTCCTTTTGCTCCCACAGTAAGACGGAGAAGCCTTTACAAGACTCACTTTCACCTTCCCCGGTGTGGCAGAATACCAAACGCTATGTTACCCTCCTGGTGACGGCAGCAGACCTTCTCCTTTTTCTCCCTCCTGGAGACGGCATAGTACCTTGATAATGTTGATCTTGAAGCCTCTCTTCCCTAGAGAACTTTCCCAAGACTCCCCAAAGGCACAAGAGGAGCAAAGCATGCAGCTAGCTTGGAGCCACTGTGTGATCCCCTCACACTCCTTCTCCCTCACGCTCAAGCTCACCTTCACCTTCCTCTCACAAGCCTTGGATCTCTCCAAAGAAAACTTCTCTCTCAATAGTCCCTTCCTCTCTTAATGCCTCTCACAGCAAGAAGACAGACCAACAACCCTCAATTGAAAAATTAAAGTTCTTTTTAAATCTAGCTTCAAAAAATCCTAAAAATTTTAACTTTTTCATCTCTGTTCGTACAGTACGATATAAAATCGTACAGTATGATCAGTTCAAATACAGCTTCGTCCACTACGAGTACAGATGAATAATTCTCGAATTCTACAAATATCGTACTGTACGATATGTATATCATACAAGACGATCATGTTGTTTTCAACTGTTCGTACAGGATGATCTGTGGGACGATATCTGGGACGAGCAAATTTGTCTCTAACTATCATCCAGCACTGCACTATTCGTACAGTACGACTAGTTCATTTTCAGGCTATCATCCAGTATGATATGAATATTGTCCAGGACGAATAGAACAAATAACCTTGGTTTCGTCTGGTACGATCAAAGGGATAAATGAAATCGTCTCTAACTATCGTACGGTATGATCTAATTCAATTAAGAAACCAAAATTTTATTTCTTGATTATGGGAGATAATTTTGGTAAGTATTCAAATAATCATACAGTACGATCTAGATCGTACAGTACGAATAGTTCAGAAAATCAAAATTATAAACTTGCCAAACTTATTCTGACGGTTAGGGTTTTTCAATTGAACCTCATCGTACAGTACGATTACGATCGTACAGTACGATTACGATCATACAGTACAATTAGGTTACAAAACTAATCATCTAAAAATAGCCGTTAGCCTGAGTATTAATGATCCATCGTACAGTACGATAAGTTTAAAAAAAATTTTAACTTGAAAATAAATCTCCCTCTGTGTGTGTGCATGGTTGCTCCTTTTACATACATGCTTTTGTGGCAGACTCAAGAAAATAAAAATAAAGAAAATAAAAATTACACATTTTTCAATATCCTATTCAACCCAGTTTGAGTCTCCAGCAACCTTAAATAGTGTGTATTTGACCTGAAATGTTAGTGCTCATAGATAAAGATAAACATTTATGCTCTTAAAGGAAGTCCATATAAATTCAGTAAGTATTAGTTGTCACCATCAAAATTAAGTGCTCGGGATCCTGAATTTCAACAATCTCCACCTTTTTGATGGTGTCAAATAATATTTTCTGATGGCCATAATTGTTATGCCTTCCTTAGCTCCCCCTTAGAAGGATAATTTATTTTAAAATAGGAGGAGAGAAAATTTTTTTTGTTATTCATGACAAATAGAGTAAACATAACAAGAGTAACATATAAATAATAGATGTCATTAATATTAAGGACAGAACAACACAGAAACGTCTCCCCCTTTTGACAGTACCAAAAAGGGAAGAGCAACAACTACAAACAACAACAAAAAGCAACTACAAAGACAATTAACTAATAAAAGAAAATACAACACAAACTAAAATATTTAAAATTCAGGATCTTGATCCGAAGGTGGTGGTGGAGGTCGTGGAACCACTTGAAAGTACTGATGGAGGGACGCGAACTGGTGATCGATGGAGGTGAAGCATTCCCCAAACCATTTCATATCACTTTCATGCTGTTGATGTTGTTGAGGAATGTGGGAATCCAGCCTAGTTTCCAACCAATCAAGGCGTTGAATAATGTCATCATGAGGGTAGGCAGGATAGGCAGGTCCAAGCGGGTGTATTGGTGGTGGTGGAGGTGCGTTGGCAGGAGCAGCAGCCTCTTCTTCATTAAAATTGGGATCCGCGTGAGCGGCCCCCTGATGGAATAAGATATGAAAAGAGGCATCTGAATAGAAGATAGGGAGATGATCTTGAGGTAGAGGATAATGAAGTTGATATTTAGCATCTAGGATGTAGCCTACGACATATCCTAAAGTAAGATTTAGTTTTCTTCGGGCACTTGGATATCGAAAAGCAGACAAGGTATGTATATAATCAAAAATTATTTGAGCTTTATTGAATTTGGTGCCCGACATTATTAGGTAAGTGACCACAAACAACAGTGGAGTAATGTGTATGTGGTATCCAGCTTTGGGTATTATGGATGTGCGAAGAACATGCTGGATAACACGTGCATTTTAATTAAGGGTTAGGACTAGGGGCAGGTGTTGATTGGATGTGACATTTTCGACTGAGGTCCAATCATAATTATTGGTGAGCATAGATTGGGGATGAGGGCCTTCAGTGGATAGGCCAATGTGTTCAGCTATGTCGTTTACAGTGATAACGACATGTTGTTTGTAGATATAGGAGGTAAGGGTAGTACACTCTAGGTCGATTTTTAGATTTGCAAGAAACTCAAAAAGAAGTTCGGAGTGAAAGGGAAACACGAGAGTCAATAGAAATTGAAGAGTGGTGGAGGTGAAAAGATTCATCACCTCGAAGTTCAGAGCCGCTTGATTTAACATGCGAGACGGGGTGATTTTGGCTTCTTTTAATTTGTTGTATGCTTTCTCGTCGGCAGCGGAAAGAAAGCGGTCGTCGAACCACTGAGAGGAGGAAGAGCTCCCCACGATCATTCGGCCTCGCTTGCTTCCACCAGACATTAATGAGGAAGTGAATGAAGAGATTGAGGAATTGGAAGAGGATTGAGTGAACATAACCAGAGAATACCTCCAATTTATAGAATTTTTGAAGTATCGTACAGTACGATTGAGGATCATATAGTATGATATGTGCAGTTATTTGGTCTGGATGACCTTTCAGAAAAAGAGAGTCAAATCGTACAGTATGATCAGAATCGTACTAGACGAATGTGAGTGAGAGGCGTTCATCCCGAGAAGTCGTCTGAACGACTTTTGATGAAATTGATCGTACAGTACGAACAGGTGTTCGTACAGTATGAAGGGTAATTATTTTTGTACCGGTCGAGTTTAAATTCATCCCAATCCATATTGACACGTGGATCGTACCGTATGATGTGGTGTTCATACAGTACGATGACCAATAATGTGTATCGTACAGTACGAGTGGTTATTCGTACAGTACGATATGTACAAGACAGGATAGATCTGGACCGTGGATGGAGTGGAAGGCTGAGATTTGAGTATTTTTGGAATAATCGTATAGTATGATATTGGATCGTACAGTATGATGTGTAGATAGATTCAAGGTTTAGGCATCAGCAAGGTGAATGTGAGAGGATCAGAAAAGTCCCTTTTTTGTTTTTTTTTTATTTTAAAAAAAACTAAACACACAAACACTTTTTTTTTATTAATTTTTTAATATTTTTTTATTTTAAGCTTGAATGTCTATGACACCTAATTTTGTTATTAGGATACTAAAGGTGTCATAAGCTAACGGTTTTATAAAAATATCAGCCAATTGATCTCCAGTCGCAATGTGGTGCAGTTCAATATCTTCTTTGGCTACATGATCTCTTATGAAGTGTTGTCTAATATCTATTTACTTTGTTCGTGAGTGCTGAATTGGATTTTTAGATATGCAAATAGCACTAGTATTGTCACACATTATTGGGATGGTTCCTACAGGTAGTCCAAGATCTAAAAGTTATTATTTTAACTAAAGGACTTATGCAACACAGCTTCCTACCGCTATGTATTCTGCTTTAGTTATCGAGAGGGCCACCAAATTTTATTTTCTACTAGACCAAGGAACTAATGATTGTCCAATGAATTGATAAGTACCAGAGGTGCTTTTTCTATCTACCCTACATCTTGCAAAATCTGAATCTGAGTACCCTAAGATTTCAAATGTAGTGCAGTGTCTAGGATACCAAATTCCTAAGTTTGGGGTGCCTAGTAGATATCTAAGAATTCTTTTGACAACAGTCATGTGAGATTCTTTTGGATCCGCTTGAAATCGAGCACAGAGACAAACACTAAACATTATATCCGGTCTACTGGTAGTTAAGTAGAGAAGTGATCCAATTATTCCCCTATACTTCTTCTGATCTACTGACTTCCCATTTGAATCTTTATCTAATTGAATGTTAGAGCTCATGGGAGTATTTATGGCCTTAGCATTTTTCATTTCATATTTTTTAAGAATATCTTTGATGTACTTAGATTGGCTAAGGAATGTTCCACCTTCTATCTGTCTTACACTAAATCCAAGGAAGTAATTAAGTTCTCCCATCATACTCATTTCAAACTCATCACTCATTATTTTTGAAAATTCATCACATAAGATTTTCTCTAAAGATTCGAACAAGATATCATCTACATAGATCTGAACAATGAGTATCTCATATCCTACCTTTTTCAAGAATATGGTGGTGTCCACACTACCCTTAACAAAGCCTCTATCTAGTAGGAATGTACTAAGTCTTTCATACCAGGCTCTTGGTGCTTGCTTTAGTCCATATAGTGCCTTTTTTACCTTAAACACATGATTTGGAAATTGTGAGTTTTCAAATCCTAGGGGTTGTTCAACATAGACATCCTCTTTGATTACCCCATTTAGGAAAGCACTCTTTACACCCATTTGATATAATTTGAAACCCTTGAAACAAGCAAAAGCCAAGAGTACTCTAATGGCTTCTAGTCTGGCCACAGGTGCAAAGGTTTCCTCAAAATCTATGCCCTCAATTTGGTTGTAACCCCTTTGC
Organism: Dendrobium chrysotoxum; assembly: GCA_019925795.1. Taxonomy (NCBI): domain Eukaryota; kingdom Viridiplantae; phylum Streptophyta; class Magnoliopsida; order Asparagales; family Orchidaceae; genus Dendrobium; species Dendrobium chrysotoxum. Next base: position 6,515,491 of record CM034299.1, on the reverse strand, counting down.
TACTAATCTAGCCTTATTTCTCACTACTATGCCAGAGTCATTCATCTTATTTTTAAAGACCCACTTAGTTCCAACCAAACTTTATTCTTTAGGTCTATTGACTAATTCCTATACATCATTCCTATCGAATTGGTTCAACTCTTCCTGCATTGCTAGGATCCAGAATTCATCTCCTAAGGCTTGATCTATATTTGTGGGTTCAATCATAGATATAAATGTAGAATGACTGACCTCTTTCCTAAGTCCATGCCTAGTTTTTACACCTTCTGATGGGTCTCCTAAGATCAGTTCTTTAGGATGACTAGAAGAATATTTTCAATCTTTAGGCAATTTCTCCTGAGGTTCTGCTCTAGTCTCTATAGCAATAATCTCAACTTCTTCTTCTTCATGATTAGATTCAGAGCTCTTATTGGATTCATCAAATACCACATGGGTAGACTCTTCTACAATCAGGGTCCTCTTATTAAAGATTCTATAGGCTTTACCTACAGATGAGTAGCCTAAGAAAACCCCTTCATCAGATTTAGGATCGAACTTTCTTAAGGGTGACTTGCCATTGATTAAGATGAAATATTTGCATCCAAAGACATGTAAGTGAGAAAGATTGGGTGTCCTACCCTTAAGCAATTCATGGGGTGTCTTATTAAGTTTGGATCTTACATTTACCCTATTTAGAACATAGCAAGTAGTATTCACTGCTTCTGCCCAAAAATATCTTGAAAGAGTGTATTCAGCTAACATTGCCCTAGCAGCTTCAACTAAAGTTCTATTCTTTCTTTCTGCTATTTTATTTTGCTGAGGAGTCCTAGGGGCAGAGAAATTATGTTCTCTTCCAATCTCTTGACAAAATGATTCAAACTTATCATTCTTCAATTCTCCACCGTGATCACTATGAACTGTCTTAATTACACATCCTAATTTTCTTTGAATCCAAGTGGAGAAAGTTCTAAACTCTTCAAATGACTCACTCTTATGTGCTAAAAATTTTACCCAAGTAAACCTAGAGTAGTCATCCACTATTATAAATCCATAAGATTTTCCTCCTAGGCTAGCGGTACTAATAGGTCCAAATAGGTCCATGTGTAGAATTTCTAGTGGCCTAGTGGTGCTGATATCCTTAATTAAATGAAATGATGATTTCACTTATTTTCCTAGTTTGCAGGCATCACATAGATGGTCCTTGGTAAAGTCTAACTTATGTATGCCTCTAATTAGGTCTTTCTGAGTGATGTTCCTAAGTGTTTTCATGCTAGGATGACATAGTCTCCTATGCCATAGCCAAGAGTCACCAGCTATTATTTTCAGACACAAAGAGTTTAAGTTTTCAATGTAAATTAAGTCTAACATATAGACATTATTTATACATTTTCCTTCTAACATAAGTGTACCATTCAAGCTAATCATGCATTTGTTAGAAAGAAACTTAATGTCAAAGCCCTTATCACATAGTTGACTAATAGCTAAAAGGTTATGCTTTAAACCATCAACTAAAAATATATTTTCAATTACCAAATTCTTAGAGTTTCCAATGATACCTGAGCCCACCACTTTTCTGGTGGTGTTGTCTCCCAAAGTTACCTTGCCTCTTGACCTGGCCTCTAGTGTCACGAATTGCTTCATGTCTCCAGTCATATATCTTGAGCTGCCACTGTCCAGGTACCACATGCTCTCACTAGGTCTTCTGTGAGAGCATCCCTACAATTTCAATCACAAGTTAGTTTTGGGAACCCAAGTGAGTTTGGGTTCCACCTTATGCTTGTATGGATGAAATGTATGCATGTTATGCTGTGATGAATACAGCTTAGGTCTCCACACTAGATGTGTCCTATGGTGAATTATGCACGTGCGGGCTATATGACCTAGCATGCCACAAGAATAACACCTAATATCGGGAAATGGGTTCACTAATCTACGGGGGTGGTAGTGCCTATTTCTGGGTTTGGATGATGCATGCTGTGCTGGTTTTGAATGAGATGGTTCACATGGTGGAGGCTAAAAAAACTCAGCAAATGTGGGAGGTGTTTTATTGTTTTCAAATGCATGAAGTTTTTTATTTAGAAATTTATTCTCTTGGTTAAGGCTTACAAATTCAAATCTCAATTTATGCTCACTTCTATCTAGTTCATCTGCAAGTTATTATAGTTCCTTAAATGCATTCTCTAGTTCAACATGTAATGATTTCAAGGTATCATTTGCAGTGGTTAACTCAATATGCTTCTTGTTTAATGCATCATATTCATGAAGCAGGGACATGTGATCTCTATCCAAGTTAGAAAAATCTTTAACTACACTAGCATGCTCCTTTTGTAAAGTACTAAACTCAGTGTTAAGACTAACATATTTTTTCTTTAACTTTCTATACGAGTCATGAATTTTTTCAGAAATAATTAATAGCTTATCATAAGAAAGTTGGCATACCTCATCTTGATCTGATTGATCAAGATTATCATTAGCCATAAGACATAAATTTGTTACCTCCTCCTCTACTTCTTCTTCTGATGATTCTGAGGCAGAGTCGGCCCAAAATGCTTTTTGTGTCTTATACTTGCCCTTCCTGAACTTTGACCTTTCCTCGCCCATTTCTTTGGTTTGTTGAGTCTTAACGTTGGGGTAATCAGCTCGGAGATGATCAGGTTTCCTGTACTCAAAGTAAATTGTGTCAGATGCAACTTTAGTATTCTTTGAGCTTTTACCTTTGTTCCAATTGCTTTGATGACAGTGTTGCTTTCGTTTCAGAAAATTCTTGAACTGACGAGTCATCAAGGCTATGTCGGCATCTTCCTTCGCTGCAGAGCTGTCACTTTCAAAATTGTTCGCTTTAAGGCCACCGTTCGCTCCTTCTTCTTTTCACCTGCATCACTTTGTCGTTGACTCACTCCTTGCTCGTAGGCAATGAGTGACCCAAGCAAGTTGTCAATTGAATAAATATTTAGATCTTTCGACTCAGTTATTGCAGTAATTTTCACATCATACGAACTAGGCAAACATCACAGTATTTTGTTCACTTTCTTTGTGTTAGACAACTCTCTCCCTAAGCATGTAAAGATGTCACTATATGAGTGAATCTAGTGTACATTTCAGAGACAATTTCACTAGGTTTCATATGGAATAGTTCATAACCATGTAGCAGTATGTTCAGCCCAGATTGTTTGACCTCACTAGTTCCTTCGTATGTGATACACAGTTTGTCCCAAATTTGCTTACCAGTAGTACAGGTAGACACTCGCATATAATCTTCTGATTTTAATGCGTAAAAGAAATCATTTAAGCATTTAGCATTTAACTGTGCAAATTCTCTATCCTCATTGCTCCATTCATTAAAAGCTAATTCAATTTTAACTCCATTCAACATACGAAATGGTGCAGAATAACCTTCTTGAACCAACATCCACATGTGATAGTCTAGAGACTGTAAAAATGTTGACATGCGTATTTTCTAGAAATCAAATGGTATATTGTCAAATAAAGATAGACGAGTTATAGAATAACCCTCCGTAGTGTTACCGTTACCAAATTGAGCCATGGATCTTACATTTCTAGGTTTTCTAAAACACTATTTTGAAACCCCGCTCTGATACCACTTGAAAGTACAAGATGCGCCAAGAGGGGGGGTGAATTGGTATTTTAAAAATTTAAACCTAAACAGGAGTTCTAGTTTTTTTGGTGTTTTTTAAAATAATAATTTAATAAGTAGAATGCAGAAGCTAGTAGTTCGTTCACAATAATGATATTTGTGACACAATTATACATTTTACAATACAAAATCAAGATCAAACTTTTGACCAAATAATTAAAAATAGTAAATAAAATGCGTGAAAAGTAAAGAGCGATAAAAATGGAAAAAGCACACCAGAGATTTTTATAGTGGTTCGGTCACTTGACCTACGTCCACTCCCCGGAGTCCTCCACTCCGGGATTTGCACTACTAAAAGTTAACTCTCCTTTTGCTCCCACAGCAAGGCGGAGAAGCCTTTACAAGACTCACTTTCACCTTCCCCGGTGTGGCAGAATACCAAACGCTATGTCACCCTCCTGGTGACGGCAGCGGACCTTCTCCTTTTTCTCCCTCCTGGAGATGGCAGAGTACCTTGATGATGTTGATCTTGAAGCCTCTCTTTCCTAGAGAACTTTCCCAAGACTCCCCAAAGCCACAAGAGGAGCAAAGCATGTAGCTAGCTTGGAGCCACCATGTGATCCCCTCACACTCCTTCTCCCTCACGCTCAAGCTCACCTTCACCTTCCTCTCACAAGCCCTGGTTCTCTCCAAAGAAAACTTCTCTCTCAAGAGTCCATTCCTCTCTCAATGTCTCTCACAGTAAGAAGACAAACCAACAACCCTCAATTGAAAAATTAAAGTTCTTTTTAAATCAGGCTTCAAAAAACTATAAAAATTTCAACTTTTTCATCTCTGTTCATACAGTACGATATAAAATTGTACAGTATGATCAGTTCAAATACAGCTTCGTCTAGTACGAGCACAGACAAATAGTTCTCGAATTTTACAAATATCTTACTATACAATATGTATATCATACAGGATGATCTTATTATTTTTAACTATTCGTACAGGACAATCTGTGGGACAATCTCTGGGGTGAGCAAATTCGTCTCTAACTATCGTCCAGCACTGCACTATTCGTACAGTACTACTAGTTCATTTTCAGGCTATTGTCCAGTACGATATGAATATCATCCAGGATGAATAGAATAAAAAACCTTGGTTTTTTCTGGTACGATCAAAGGGACGAATGAAATCATCTCTGACTATCGTACGATATGATTTAATATAGTACAGTACGATCTAATTCAATTAAGAATCCAAAGTTTTATTTCCTAATTATGGGAGATAATTTTGGTATGTATTCAAATAATTATACAGTATGATCTGGATCATACAGTATGAATAGTTCAGAAAATCAAAATTATAAACTTACCAAACTTATTATGGTGGCTAGGGTTTTTCAATTGAACCTCATCACACGGTACGATTAGGTTACAAAACTAATCATCTGGAAATAGCCATTAGCCTGAGTATTAATGATCTTGAAGGGTTAGAATGAAGATCATTCAGATATATGATTATGATAATCAAGAGAAGTGACTGTTAATTTCATATTCATATACTAACACATGATATATCTTCCTGAAGGAAGAAGATATCATCTGTTAGCAATCATTCGATTATGATGATGACGATTAATACAGATTTGATTTCCCAAAAGAAATATTAATTGAATTTTGAAAAATTGATGTGGGTTTTAAATCTCCTATGAGTGTAAGCCCTTGTAGTTAATTACATCGCAGGAAATTGAAATCTCCTACGAATACTCTCAATTAAAATAATGATAAAAATTTTGTTTGGAGATTCCAAGGATTGGATATCAAAGTAGGTGAAACTGAAATTTCAAGTGAGATTAGAGCAAGATTGAGCCTTTATTTTTGGAGTCAAAGGAAGAAAGGTAGGAGACATGTAGAGATTTTGAAATGATTCAGAAGTGCCCCAACCTAGTCTAAATGTTGGGCTTTAAATTTTGGATTGAGAAGAATTTTAATTTGAATTGATTATTTTATTAGAAATTTTGGATTATATTCTCAGAGGTTGGGGTATTATGATTCAAAATCTACCCCGGATAGTAAATTTAAATTGGGTACCGAATGATGGTGGCCTAAACCTAACTAATATAGTGCAAAACCTCGACTTACCCTAGCCTGGATTAGGGAGCCAGCTAACCACCTAGACAATTTTAAATCCATGAGTCTGGTCTTTACGAAAGAGTGATAAGGATATTATTGTTTAAAGTTTTTTTTGAGAATTAGGACCGACATTTAGAGGTTGTTCTAATTGGTCCCTTGGCTTATGTAGGGTGAAAATGCTAAAGAGAGATGTAATTAAAATATTAGACTCACTTTTGAATTGATTTCTAATGTAATGCATACTGATTGACTAGATTAAATGCATAAATGAGATGTAGCAATTTTAAAAAAAGGCTTGAAAATATTTTTCCTAGAGATAGCATAATATCCCCTTAATAGATCTGCACCCTCAAAGACAGGTGGTCTACCAAAACCCGTAGGTAGGGAGGTGCCTAACAAGGAAGAGAAGGTAATGATAGGCTTATGAGAACTCCCGGTGATTCCAGGCTTACTTCTTAGATCATTAGAGTTTTTATGTGAGCTAAAAGTTTTATTTAGATTTTGAATATAAAAGTTTTATCGTGCCCTCACGAGCCTCTGCGTATCAATACTAAGTTAAAATCGACACACAAACACCAAAAAATTAAAAAAAGTAGGCAAGATCCTATACTCAAGCAAAGAAAATTAAACATCAATAAATATAATTAATTCCTTAAAATAATATCCATTGGCAAATGCCCCATTTATTACAACTGAGGATTGTAGAAATTAAAAGTGATCGGGCACCACTAACCACAAACCCGATTTCTAATCCTAAGACAGACACAAGTAGACTTTGAGTGGGATACTCTTCTATCTTCAGTTCCTCGATCTTCTCCTCTTCGGGCTCCTTGGATTTGTTATCCCTGGGTACCCAAATGGAAAAGAAAACTCTACGCCCAATGGGGGAGATTATTCTTCCCATTTTGGGTAGTGGAGTGATCCAAAATTGAGCTTCCAAATGGAAAAGGACTATCCCCCGAAGAGGTATCCTTTATTACAAATCCTATATTGCAAATCTGGTACAAGTACTGTGATTTTGATAATAACAAATATTATTATTTCTTTTCTATTGATATTACTGCATATCTATTATGTTAGCCCTATTTACTAACTTTTCAGGTCCACAAGTTCACCTGTAATGCAAATTAGCTTAAGATCGGGTAAACTAAGATTCAGTCTGTCTATAATTTTAATTTTAATATACTTTTTACTTTTTTTGAGTCAATTCATATATCTGGTGGACCCCAAGCTAAGTAACCTTGCACACACAAACTCTAGAGAGTGAGTTGGTGAGTTAGAGAAATTTTCTAGTTTTTTGACCAAATCGTACAGGACAATTTATATCGTCCTAATGATCAGTTAAAAATAAAAATCCTAATTAGGGAATTCAGTTGATTAAGAGTGGTTAAACTAATTATACTTGATGATCTATATCATCCAGGATGATAAGTTAGAATTATGAAAAATAGATGCTAATCATAATTTAGATAATATTTTAATTTTTAAATTTTGTACTAATCTTACAGGATGATGTATATCATCCTAGACGATTAAGAACAATCATGCCTAAATTAATCCTATGATTAAGAGAATAATTATGATAAAACTTAATTCAATACGATCATATAGGATGATCTGTTATGATCATCCTGGATGACAGAGAACATGTATGAGATGATAAGGGATCGCCACCTATCATACCAGACGAATACCATAATTTTTCAACTAATCGTCTAGGATGATGGTCCCCTTTCGTTATAGATGACAGAGAAGTACATGGGACGATTTAGCATCACCGGGTATCATACTAGACAAAGTTCAATAGATTCAAACTAATCATCTAGGATGATATTTAAATCATTCGGGATGATATTTAAATTGTTTGGGATGATCAGCCTATTTCTCTTGAACTAATCATATAGGGCAATGTAATTCGTACTGGTTGAAAGTGTTATTTGTACTAATCATACAAGAAGATATAAGGATCATACTAGATGATCAGAAGCATAAAATTAAAAATTTGGGCTTCTTTTGGAGGCTCCTTATTTAAGCAATTGTATTAACCCTTGAGTAAATCTTTTGTTGTTTAGTCTTCTTGAGAGAGTGCTACAGAAGGAAGAGAGAGTGCTTAGGAGGGAGAGAAATACTTATGAGGGGGAGTTGTGAGGGATTCATAAAGGTTGCTTTAAGCAAGGTTTCCATCATCTTTATCAAGCTGCTTGTCTAGTTCCTTGGTGGCTTTGGGAAGATCTTTATCAGCATCTTATACAGGTTCTCTGCCTACTCTAAGAGGGAGTAAAAAGATTTCAAGCTTCTCTGCCTACTCCAGAAGGGAGTAAAAGGATTTTCAGGTTCTCTGCCTACTCTAGGAGGGAGTAAAAGGATTCAAGGTACTCTACCACACCAGGTCGATGGAAAGATTTTGTAAGGGTTTCTCCGCCTTGCTATGGGGGCAAAAGTAGAGACACTACTTTTAGTGCAAGTGCAATACTTGGAAAGAAGGCTTCCTGGGAGTGGATGTAGGTCATGTTGAACGAACCACTATAAATCTGGTGTGTTCTTTTTTATTATTTTTATGTATTTAATTTCTATATTTTTTATTATTTATTCTGTGATTGAATTCTCTAAAATTATTGTTATTGTGAAACTAAGCTACTTTCACATCAAGGGGTTTTAAATTTCTCATTTTGTTAAAAATTATTAAAATAACCAATTCAGCCCCCTCTTGGTTAGCCTCGAGATTAGTTCTTTAGAGTTTAACAACCCTTATAAACTTTCAAGTGGTATCAGAGAGTGATTCATAAGATCAAGTTTTAGAAAACTTTTGAATTAAGATCTATGGCTAACTTTGGTAATCGTAACATTGCGGAAGGCTATTCAATTACTTGACCATCTCTATTTCATAATATTCCTTTTAATTTTTAGAAAACTCATATGTCCACCTTTTATAATTAATTGATTATCACATGTGGATGCTAGTTAAGGAAGGTTATTCTACACCATCTCATTTAATTTATGACATAAAAATTAAACTTCTTTTTTCTGAATAGAGTCTAGAAGATAGGGATTTAGCCCTGCTGAATACTAAGTGTTTAAACTATTTTTTGTGCCTTAAAATTTGAAAATTATATGCGTATTTCTACTTGTTCTACTGGCAAGGAAATTTGGGACAAACTATGCATAACATATGAAGTTAAACAATCTAGGCTAAATATTTTACTTTATAATTATGAATTATTTTGCATGAAATCTAGTGAATCTATTTTTGAAATTTATACTAGGTTTACACAAATTGTTACATCCCTATATGCCTTAGGAAGAGAACTCACAAATTATGAAAAAGTTAACAAGATTCCAAGATGTTTACCTTCTTCTTTTGATGCAAAAACTACTGCCGTTATTGAATCTAGGGATCTGAATATTTATTCAATTGATAACTTGGATCACTCATTACTTATGAGCAAGGAGTGAACCAAATGCAGCTTGATGTAGGTGAGAAGAAAAGGAGAAAACTGTAGCCTTAAAAACTAATGACTCTGACACTGATTCTTCTGGTTCTGAAAATGATGACATTACTTTAATAACTAGGTAATTCAAGAGCTTCTTAAGGAAAAAGCAAAAGCATCATCATAAATGAAATAAGGGTAAGAATAATAAAAATTCTAAATTTTCCTCTGATGTTATTTGTTTTGAATGCAGGAAGCTAGGGCACTTGAAGTCTGATTGCCTAACTCTTAAAGCTCACCCAAATAAGAAAAATGGTGAAGAAAAATCTAAGTTCAAGAAGGGCAAGCAAAGGATCCAAAAGGCTTTCTGGGCAGACTCAGCATCAGACTCCTTTGAAATGGAAGCAGAAGAGGAGGTAAAAAAATGTGGTTAATGGTTGATGATCATCTTGATCACTCTGATCAAGAAGAGGTATGTGAGCTTACCTATGAACAATTATTTCAAGTTTCTGAAAGAATTTATTCTGCATATAAGAAGCTTAAAAAGTTATATGCCTACCTTAAATCTGACTTTTCTATTTTATAGAAAGAGCATGAATGCTTAAGAAAGATCACTCTACTCTGGATAGCAACCACATGGCTTTATTAGATAAATTTAATATTTTAAACAAGGAGCATTTAGATTTAACTACTGAATATGAGTCATTGAAATCATCACATGTTGAATTAGAAAAAGTATTTAAGGAATTAGGAACTCTTGTATCTAAATTAGACAATAGGGATCATACATTAAAAATTGATAATTCAAATCTTGAAAAGGCAAACAAATTTCTACAAGAAAAGTTAACTACTTTTAAAGAAAATAAAACATCACCTTCACTTACAGAATTTTATATACCATCAACACATCATGCATTCAAACCTAGGAAGAGGCACTATCACCCATATAGATTAGTTAACCCTTTTTTTAGAATTAGATATTTTTCTTGTGGCATGCTAGGACACATCTCCCATACTTGTACTATTCACAATCAAACATATTTGGTATAGAGACCAAAATTATATAATTTACAGTATAGCATGCATGTAATTCATCCCACATTCCATAAGGTGGAACTCAAACTTCTTTGGGTTTCCAAATCTGACATCTGATGATTTTGTAGGGGTGCTCTCACAAAAGGCCTTGTGAGACCATGTGATACCTGGATAATAGATGTTTAAGGCACATGACTGGAAATGCAAATCAATTCATTTCATGGGAGGCCAGGGCAGGAGGCAAGGTGACATTTGGAGATAACACCACCAGGAGAGTGGTGGGCTAAGGTATAATTGTTAATTCAAAAAATTTTATCATTGAAAATATTTTACTTGTAGATGGCTTCAAAAACAATCTGCTCAGTATTAGCCAGCTCTGTGATGAAGGCTTCAGCATAAAATTTCTCTCAACCAGTTTCATAACAACCTTAAATGATAATATTATTTTGCAGGAAATAAGAATCAATAATATCTACATGCTTGATTTAAATAACATTGAATATGCTGCTTCATTTTGCTTAAAAATAATTACTGATGAATATTTGTTGTGACATAGAAGATTGTGTCATGCAAGCATGAAATGCTTTAGGAAAATTATCCAAAAAGACTTAGTTAGAGGTATTCCCAAACTAGAGTTCACTAAGGATCACATATGTGATGCCTGTTAGTTAGGAAAATAAGTCAAATCCTCCTCCCCCTCAATCAAAGATATTGTTACTAGTAAACCTTTAGAAGTCATTCTCTTGGATCTCTTTGGACCTGTCAGCACTACAAGCCTAGAAGGGAAAGTCTTTGGGTATGTGATTGTTGATGATTATTCGAAGTTCACTTAGGTTAGATTCCTATCACATAAAAGTGAATCATTTGAGGAGTTTAAGTCTTTTTCCACTTGGATTCAGAGGAAGCTAGGTTATGAAATTATAACCATTCATAGTAACCACGGTGGAGAATTTAAAAATGAAAAATTTGAATCTTTCTATAAGGAACAAGGGATAGATCATAACGTTTTAGCTCCTAGAACCCCTCAGCAGAACATGGTAGCTGAAAGAAAGAACAGGACCCTGGTAGAAGCCGCTAGAGGCATGTTGGTTGAATACTCATTTCTTAAATACTTCTGGGCAGAAGCAGTGAATACATCCTGTTATGTTCTGAATAGGGTTAATGTTAGATCCAAGTTAAATAAGACATCCTATGAAATCCTTGAGGGTAGGATATCCAACCTCTATCACCTTCATATCTTTGGATGTGAAGTGTTCATTCTGAATAATGGAAAGTCTCAACTAGGATAATTTGACCCAAAATTTGATGAAGGAGTATTCCTAGGTAACTCAAATATTCATTCTGAATAACGGAAAATCTCAACTAGGAAAATTTGACCTAAAATTTGATGAAGGAGTGTTCCTAGGTTACTTAAATATTAAAAAATCCTATATAGTCTCTAATAAAAGGACATTAGTAGTAGAAGAGACCACTCATATTGTATTTGATGAATTTGATAATTTCGGAGGGTCTAGGGTAGAAGAAGAAGAGGTTGAAGAAGTCATCCAAGGAGTAGAATTTATAAATCTTAAGGAAAGGGTAGAACCTAAAATTTCATTGCCTAGAGAATGGAGATATTCTTCAAGTCATCCTAAAGAACTGATCTTAGAAGACCTGTCTAAAGGTGTTAGAATGAGGCATAGACTTAAAAAAGAAGTAAATCACTCTACCTTCTGTTGACCTCATTTTTGTATGAGGTTAGTAGGACCAATCAAGACCTTAGGATCTTTCCAATCCTTAGGATCAATCCTGACTCTATGATCAATCTGATCCTTGATCAATCCAGTTTCAAATCAATCCTGATCTCAGATCAATCTAATCTCCAGACTATCCTAGATCCTAGGATCTTTCTTAGATTTTAGATCTTAGGATCATTCTAAACCTTAGGATCCTCTTAGAACCTAGATCCTAGGATTCTTCTAGATCCTAAGACTCTTCTAGACCCTGAACTCTAGGACCTATTCTAGATCCTAGGATTCTGCCAGACTTTAGATCATATGATCTTCTTAGACCCTAGGATGTATTCTAGACCTTAGGATTCTTCTAAGATCCATTTAAAATTTTAGGATTCTTCTAGCCCCTAGGATTCCTCATAGACTATATATCTTAGATCTACCTAGATCCTGAGATCATTCTAGACTCTAGATCCTAGGATTTCCAAACCCTAGGATTTGCCTAGAATCTAGACTTTAAGATATATTCTAGATCCTAGATATTAGGGTTTCCTAGACTCTAGGATCTTCCTAGACTTCATGCCCTAGGATCTACTCTGGACCCTATGATTTCCCTAGATCAATTTAGGTCTTAGGATTCTTCTAAGATCTTAAATCTATCCAGACCTCAAATCTATTCAAACTCCAGACCAACCCAGACTTTAAATCAATCTATTCAAGACTCAAATCAATCCAAAATTTAACTCAATTTAAACCCCTGACCAATCCTGACCTTTAAACAATTCAGATCCAGCTGTCATAGCCTCTGACCTGACTTTAATCCTATCTAATCATCTACAATCACCCAAATGATTATAAATGATTTAGATAGTTCAAACCCTATCATTCAAAATAAAAATCCAGCTCAAAACCAAAAATCCAGATCAAATTCCAAGGCCAAAGGTTTAAGTCCTGAAAGCTTTTTCCAGTGAATCTTTGAATAATTCAAAACCCTATCAAATGACCTCTGATTCAGGATCTGTTAGTTCCAACCTGATGTGATATGTCTCTAGAGGAAACCCTCCAAATTTCAGCTCATTCTGAGATTTCTTACCCCAGAAATTGAATTGAAACCCAAAGGCTATAAAACCTTCAAATATTTACAGTCTATGCCACTAGACCTGCCACCCAGTGGATTTTGATCCTGGAGCTTTCTACAAAGCTCCAAATCACTTCCAGACCCTTGATTATGACTCATTGAGCAATAAATTCCATTTTTTTGGATTCAATTTGACCCTTAGTTTACTTGGGGTCAAAATGACCAAAATACCCCTGTGGGGTGTAAATGGTCATTTGAACCAAATGAGCTCCAAATCAAATGCAGTCACTTCCAGCAAATTTCAAATGTCAAACCAAACCCATTGAACTCAAAACTAGCCCCTGGGTCAATTTGGTTGACCAAGTCAACCAGGTTGACCAAACAGGCCCTTTAGGGTCAAAATAGGTCATTTTGACCAAATGATCTCGTTAGACCTTGGGACCACCTCCATTGGTCTCCAAATATCATTTCAAATCTGTTGAGCCCATTCCCAGATCCTGGACCCACCTGGTTGACCAAGTCAACCAGGGTTGACCTGAAAGGTCCATTAAGGGCCCAAATAGGTCATTTTGACCAAATGACTTCCCCAGACTTTGAGACCACCACCAGTAGACTCAGAATGTCATTCAGAACTGGTTGGACCTAATCCCTAACCCTGGGTCAACTTGGTTGACCAAGTCAACCAAGTTGACCCATTAGGCCCATTAAGGGCCTAAATAGGTCATTTGATCTAAATGACTCATTTGAGTCCTGAAATCACCTCCATTAGATCCCTTTTGTCATTTTAAACCTGTTAGACCTAGACCTACCCCTTGGGTCAACTCAGTTGACTAAGTCAACCTAGGTTGACTCAAGTATTCTTTAAGGGTTTTAATAGGTTATTTTAACTCATCTGATCAAATCAAGACCTTTAAACCCTCAAATTCACCTCATTGGATGTCTTGAACATCCCTAAATCCATCATGGGTCAATTCATGGTCAAATTGACCAAGTCAACTCAAACCCAAGCTTGGTCAAATTTGATTCAATTGAATCTAGTTGAGATATGTAATTCAATCAAACCTTTTGAAATTTAAAAATCATTCCATTGAATATTTTGAATTATATTGAATCCACCCCAAGTCAAATCATACATCATTTGACTTGGTCAAACTCTCACATTTGGTCAAAATACCTCTCATCCATTCAAACTTCAAATCCTTAACTCTAAGAATCCCTTTCAAATCAACCTAATCAGTTCCTTAAGTTCTCTTGGCTGCCACCTCAGCTTCCCATTGACTGTTGACTGGTCAACTTGGTCAACAAGAGGGCAAGAGAGTGTTTAAGTGGTCAAATTCTTTTCTAAACCCACTCCAAACCATTCCATCCCTCTCCAACTCATTCAATAGCACCCAAGGTTTTCTCTTACTGCCACCTCAGCAGTCTAAGGAGCTTTGACTGGTCAAACAGTCAAAACAAGGTTTTAGAGTGGTCAAAGATGGTCAAAACCCATCTTAAACCTAACCCACTCTTCCCTAATCCCCTCTAGCAGCTTTAAACCATTATAGAACCTTCCCAGGACTCACTCCAGCCCTCAGATCAGGATCCAATGGTTTGGATCATTTCCACATGCTTGCTAGAGGACAAAACTCCCTTTCCACCTAGGATGTACCTTTGTCCTTGATTCCTCCTGCTCCCAACAACCCCCTGGACACTTGGCAGCCATCAGAGAGTCCATGCAATTAATCTTAGCCCTCCATTCAATCTGGAATGGATTGAATAGGGCAAAACCTCCTAAGGAGGTCTCATTCACATCCTTACACTCTCCTCCATTCCAGCCTCCCAAAGTCTAGCCCTTAGCTTCTCTGAGCTTCCTAAGAGTTCTTCAAGCGTTCTAGACCAAGATCCACCGGTCATACCTCCCCGCGGCAAGCTTCACGGCAAACCGAGGTGTTTTTCGTTCAAAGGATCGTAGAGATCGATCCAGACGTCATCAAGCCGAGGAGTCTTCTACAAAAAATTGCGAGGACAGTCTACAAGTTTAGAGGATCCAAAAAATCCCAAATCCATCGGTAAAATCCTTCAAAAACTCTAACCCTAGCTCAAACACTTAGCATTAATTAGCTTCTTTAATAGAAATTTTTAAGCTATTAAACAAATTCCACACGATTTCTGTACATCTATATAATCTAGGTTTAAAATTTTAATTAATTTGGCGCACCTAATCGAAAGAACGAGCCAAAAAAATGATGTCTAGGGCGTTTACGTATTCTGGTGTCGGTGTACATTTTCTGGACCATTGATCATTTGATCAACGGTCTAGATCCCGCCTCTCTGCGGTTCTATCCAGCTGTGTATGTGATCTCGCTGTTTCGCTTACGGTTCGGTGCAATCAGGACCGCTCATTTCAAACCGCGGATCATCCGACGGTTCTGGATCCACGTCCGACGTGGATTAGTAATACCGCGTCCCCACGGTATTGATTGCCCAATCATTATTGGCGGTGCAATCATTACGCCGCCGGAAATGATTGCCCCGTGGTTTAGGTGGGCGAATAGGAGACAGCCACGTAGACTCCGCCAGCGCCGTCGCTTTGTTTTTTTTTTATTTTTTTTATTTAAAAAAATAGAAATTAATTTTAAATTAATATATAAACATTTATATATATTATAAAATTGTTTTGAAATTAATTAATCAATTTTAAAATTTAAATATTAGTTGTAATTAATATCAAATTATTTAATATTTTAATTAATATTAAATAGTTTATTATTTTAATTAATATTAAATGACGTTAAACTTTTATTAATATATAAATTATTTAATATTTTCATTAATATTAAATAATTTATAATTTTTAATTAATATTAAATAATTTTAAGATTTTTGTTAATATTAAATAAATTATTAACTTTAATTAATTTTGAATAATTTTAAAACTTTAATTAATATATAATTTTGAATATTTTCGTTGATATTAAATAATTGATTAATTTTAAATGATTTAACACTTTAATATATATATATATATATTTTAATATTTTAATTAATATTAAATAATTTATTACTTTAATTAATATTAAATGATTTAACATTTTAATTAATGTTAATTTTAATTAGAAAAGTTTAAATATCATTTAAAATATTTTAAAAGTTGAAAATAATTTGAAATATTTAAATATTATTTAATATTCTAATTAAATATTTAAATA
Organism: Dendrobium chrysotoxum; assembly: GCA_019925795.1. NCBI lineage: Eukaryota > Viridiplantae > Streptophyta > Magnoliopsida > Asparagales > Orchidaceae > Dendrobium > Dendrobium chrysotoxum. The sequence goes on along the minus strand of CM034299.1, from coordinate 6,499,353 downwards.
ATTAATTAATACTTAATTAATTTTAAACTTAATATTAATCTTAAAAATATTTGAAAATTTAAATAAAATCTAATTAAATTATTTAATATTATTTAAATGATTTATAATATTTTAATAATTAAATAATTAATTAATATTCATGGATTTAATTAATTAATTTTAAATTATTCTAATTTTGAAATTAAATCAATTCAAACTATATCTTATATTTCAGTTAACTAAATATCTAATTAATGATTAATTATTTAAATACTTTTGAAAATTAATATATACATATATATATATATATATATATATATATAATTTTAAAATTTCAGAAAATTCTTAAGTTTTAAAATAACTGATTTTAAAATTATTTTTAGTCATTAATTAATTTAAAATTATTTATAAAATCCTTTTAATTGATTTAAACTTCAAAAATTCATAATAAATTCATTTTAAATCAGAAAATTAAATATAATATATCAAAATTTTTAGAAAATTAAGCACTTTAATTTGAAATCAAATTCATAGATCAAAACTTGATTAATTTTAAGATATTTTAATTACTTAATTATTTTAGTATTTAATTAATATCTAATTAAATACTAAGTTAATTATTTTGAAAATTAAAAACTTATTTTCAAATGACCTTAGTAGATCAGTAGATCTCTCATTTAGATATTTAACTTACCCAAACCATTTTTTTCAAGTATTTTAAATTCTAAATCTATGTGTATACATATATAAGTTCATGTATATTATAAATATATTTTAAAATTACTTTAAAATAATATATATGTATTTAAATCCTTTAGGTTGAGAGATCTACTTTGGAATTTTAAACATAGATCAACATATTTGAATAGAAATTATGTGAGAATGTTAATGAATGATTAGCTCTAATCATTCATTAATCTAATTAAGTATATTTAATTAGCATTAATCTTTACATGTGTAGGTGCACACACACACTTAGGGCTCTCCTAGATTTAGGAATGTGTTGTGATGCTTGTGTGTATATTTCATATATTTATTTAAGGGTTAGTCAAAATATTGATTCAAGCCTATTAAACTTAATGACATCATTAAGGACAATAATTAAGGACTCATTTGGAGAACTTAGTAACATATTCAGCCCATAGAAATTTTCTCACTGAATTTTAAAATCATTAAGCCCTTTGATTAATCTAATCAAAATCAAAGCTTAATTAAGCCAATTAAACTTCCAAAAATTCTAATAAATCATGTTTAAATCTAAAAATTACATATAATACCTCAAACTGACCAGAATTGAACCCTTAATCAATTAAAAATAAAAGCCCCTTGACTGGACTTCAAAATTAAGTTTAATTTAACTTTAATTGAAATTCAATATTTAATTATTTTAATTAATTAAAAATAATTTAAAATTCCAAAAACTTCTCAAACACTTGATAATCACTTATTAGGTCATTCCTGACCTTTAGAGTTGATTTCAAGGAGTTCGGAGGTCATTTGGATTCAAATCACAAAAATGGCTTTAATTAAAGAAATTTTAAAAATTCAATAATTATCAAAACTTCAAAAATTCATAACTACTTCAAATGAACTCCAAATTGAGCAAAAAAAAGGCATACAACTCATCTTAAGGTCTAATATTTATTAAAAATATTAAGTTTCCAGAAATCAATCAAATTTGAAAAGTTAATTTTTGGTCAAACCTAGTTCAAATTCAAGTCAAACCTTCATAATAAAATGTAGAAAAATCCAATTTCAACGTACTTACTGTCTAACTGATCGTATTAAGGTGTAATATTTTAATAAAATATTAAATTTCCAGAAAATACCTTAAATTAAAAAGTCAAATTTTGACCCTTGAATTAAATCATTAAAATAATCCAGAAAATCCCAAAATTCAACAAACCATTCAAAATTCCAAAAAACATTAATTCAAACTTAAAACCAGCAGCCAATCAATTTGAATAAAATTTATCAACTCTCAAACCCTTAATTAAACTTAAAGCATTTAATTATACCGGGTACCACTAGGTAACCTAGGCCTACAAGGCTATTAAGTTAGCCCCAAGAAATGTGAAATAAACTTCATGCCCTCGGTGTGCAACAAAGGTGGTATCCAATAAACAATTAAAATCAATTTTAAAATCAATTTTAAATCATTAAGACTTAAACTTCAATTAAAATCTCCCTCAAGCCTTTCAACCTACCAGAACTTTAAGCAACTTCAATCAAGTGCCCATTTAGGACATATAAAAACCACACAGCCTACCTCACACACTTTAGATGGTTTGCAAGGACAACCAACTCTAGTCTTAGGCTAGGCCGGTATTTAATTTTCTGCTACTTGTGTGTGCTGGGTTTTCCGTGATTTTCATTGCATGCTGGTTGCTAGATTTAAGTAATTGATATTGATGTGATTGTTTATTTATTTATTGCACTCTGTGATGTGATTGATTGTACGTTAGATCTACTCCTAGGTTAGGAATGATCTGTACTAATTTAATCTTATGCAGGTGGCCATGCTCATACAGAGCATTAAATAAAAGGGGACAAATTCATAAATATTAAATTGCACAGGTGCTCCAGAAAATTGCTTAAGTCCCCCTTTAAATCAAAAAGAGCATGGCCATGTGTGACTGTGTTTTGAGCATTTAAATTTCAATATATTAACTGCTTTGGGATGTAAATATAATTGTTGATTATTAGGATAACCTTGTAGGATCGAGTCTAGATTTTTAATTTTAATTAATGTAATTTGATTTAAATTGAGTTGTAAATCGTTTAAAGTACTTTGAGATTGAGATGTTTAAACATCCAATTTGGAATCCAAAGAGGAAGGAACATCCCTTAGGGGAGAGTTCCTATCCATTTGAAGATCCAAATTAGGATGAAGTTCAAATATCCAAAGAGAAAAGAGAACACCCCTATTCAGGGGGAGTTTCTTTTCATTTGGATATCCTGAACCCGATGATCCAAGGAGTTCTAAGAAGGCGAAGAAGTGAAGAACGAGAAGAATCTCAAATCTCAAAGTCACTTGAGTCTTAGGAGTAGAATCTGGGTTGTAGTCAGTGGTACCCGACCACTTTACTTTACAGTAGACCCTGGGTTGTACTATTAAAAGGCACTTGCCTATGGACTTTCATTTTGAATATTTATTTAATTAATTTAATTATTTAATTGATTTGATTGATGTGTTGATTGCGATTAAGGACCCGCATGTTTTTAATAGTTTATTTGGCGATCTCGCATGTCGTATTTATTTTAGCCTAGAATCCGATCGGAGGCTCATGAGGGTACGGTCATAAACTATTTCTACTTAAATAAAATTTAAAAACTTTAGGCTCAGATAGTAACTCTAACGCTTTTAAGAAGTAAGCCCAGACTCGCCGGGAGTTTTTCATGCATTCATATTGAATTTTCTCATCCGTGTTAGGCACCTCCCCGCTTGCGGGTTCAGGCAGACCACCTGACCTATTAGGGTGCAGTTCTGTCCAAGAGGATGTTGTGCAATCTCTAGGATAAAATCTATTTTTAAGCCTGATTTTAAAATTGCTACATATTGATTTAAGCATTTCATCGAGTCAATTAGCATGCATTGTATTAGATACAAATTAAAAATTGAGTCTAAATCTTAATTACATTTATAGCTTAAGCATTTAACCCAACATATGTTAAGGGGTCAATTAGGATCTCCTCTAGATGTCGACCCTAATTCTTTAAATCAATCTTAATCAATGTTCCTACCACTCTTGCATAATTGACTTGACTCATGATTTTAAAGCGTTTATGTGGTTTAGCTGGCTCCCCAATCCAGGCCGGGGTAAGTCCAGGACTGCATTGCATTAGCTAGGATCCGGGTCATTGATTTTTAGTACCCATTTTTAGACTTAGGTTCTGAGGCATATCTTCAATCCTAAGATCTCAACCTTTCGGGAATCTAATTCCCACCTTCTAATAAAATTGATCATTTAAATTAAAAATTTCTTTCTGTCTAATTCAAGCCCAACACTTAGGATAGTTTGAGGTGTTTTTGAAGTAATTCAGAATCTCAAAATACCTCCTACTCTTCCTCCTTTGACTCCAGAAATAAGTGTTCAATTTTGAACCAATCCCATTTAAAAATTTCAGTCCCTACCCCCTTTGATATCAAACGTTGAAATCTTAAATAAAATTCGTATCGCTATTTTAATCGAGAGTTTTCGTAGGAAATTTTTAGTTTCCTATGATATAATTAACTACGAGGGCTTGCGCTCGTAGGAGTTTTAGAAACCCAGACCAGATTTTCAAAATTAAGCTTTTTCAAAACATCGAATAATTATCTTTGGGAAATTCAAAAGTCAATGATCATTATCGTCATTTTCAAATGATCGATAACGGACGATATCCTCTTTCTTTGGAAAGATATATCGTACTATTATTGTAACTTTGATTATGAAATTAATGATCTATTTACTAAATTATTGTAGTTAAATATTGGATTAAACTCCATTCTGATTCTTTAGGATCATATGTTATTTCTCCTTGAGTTTGACTACGATAATCAGGGTAAATCAAGATTTGTAATCTGAACCTGTTAGAGAATGAATGTTCACCTTTTGAGGTGATATATCATTCATAATAAGTGTTCGATTATAAAATTTAAATTCCAGAAATTAAATATTTCTCAAAGAAAATTAAACCTTTTTCAAAACCTATATTTTTTTAATCAAACAAAAAATGGTGACTCCACTGGAGACAATCTCTCTCTCCATCTTTAATAGCGATATAAATTTTATTGCATCAGTAGTTTTGACTACCTTTCTTCTGTTGGTCCCTCTACCCATTTCTCCCTTGGGTGAGTGTGGCCAACTCAATTAAGACATGTGAAAAGAGAGGTGAGTGTAGGATATCTCCCTCTAAGTTTGGCTTTGACATTTTGCCTCTAAGTTCATTGGTAGAGCAAAAGAGTCAGGTCAAGCTTTTTAATAGTCTTCCTGTATATGTTGCAAATTTGCATGCAAATAAACAATAGCGTGCTAAGTTTCACAATTTACAGAAAATTCTTTAACTTCAAAATCATAGTTCTCTGGCAAAATTTCATCTTCTTCAAATCTTAATTGAATCTTATATCTTATCATTACATATAAGATTGTAATTCTTATAATTTAATATGTGTGATAGGATATATATTTCTCTTCCAAATTTTAATTCAAAGTTTGAAATCTTCTAGTTATCTAACCTTCGACATTTCAATCCCGAATCACTCGTCGGAATGAAAGAGTTGGGTTAGCTTTTTAGTGTCTCCCTATTTAAAATTTTTGTAAACCGTTATGTTGGACACACGTTCAACACTTCGAGTTTCAAAAATAAGGGGAGATGCTGCCGAAATTTCAAAATTTTCAACATCTATTTCAAGTTATAATAATCATTGCAACTATATATTTCTACAATAATGATTGTAGTTGTATATAGTCAATGTACTTTCAATTTCTCTAGTTGTTTCAGTCTTTGACATTTCATTCTGAATCACTCGTCGGAATGAAAGAGTCGGGTTGATCTTCTAGAATATCCCTCTTATAGTTTGTAAACCATTATGTTGAACATACGTTTAACACTTCGAGTTTCAAAAATAAGGGGAGATGCCACCGGATTTTCAAAATTTTCAAATATCCTTTCAAAATCAATCAAGTTTAAAATGCATTGCCATATATTTCTCTATAACAATTATTGTAGTTTAATATATGCAATATTTCCTCAAACTTTTTCGGTTAAATCAATCTTTGGCATTTCATTATAAATCGCTCTTTTGAAATGAAAAGAGTTAAGTGGTTTTCCCTAGCTCTTCCCTAAAATTTATAAACTGTTGAGTTGAATGCAAATTCAACACCTCGAGTTTCAAAAAAAAGGGGAGGTGCTGCCGGAAATTCAAGTTTTCAAAAGCATCCATTCAATTTCTTCAAATTTTAATCGTCACTTGTCATATGTTCTTTTACAATACCTCTTGTAGATTAACATTGACAATTCAAATCCAACATTTATTTTCAGTATCTTTCAAATCTTTAAACTCTGACATTTCATCTTTCATAAGATATAAAGAGTCGAGTTCCTTCCTGTAAATCTTCCCTAATATTTATAAACCGTTGCGTTGAATGCAAATTCAACACCCCGAGTTTCAAAAATAAGGGGAGATGCTGCCGAATTTTTGAGTCAGTTAAATTCCTTTTCAGTTCAAATTCAATCTTCATTGTCACATGTACCACTACAACATTCTCTTCTAGTATAACATGTACGATGTAAATTCAATCATTTTCAAATTCAAGCTTAAACATCTAATCTTTTCATCAAATCACACCTCTGAAATCTTATCCCTAGCCTAACCAATGGGATAAGAGAGTCGAGTCAAAACTTTTTGATTTCCTTTGACATTTGTTAACTATTAAGTTGAAATCAAACTCAACTTATTGGTTTCAAATCCTTAAGGAAAATCATTCACTTTTCAAAACATTAAACCTCCAGTCAAATCCTTTCAAATCAAATCCAAACCGTTGTTGTTATATATTTTCTACAACATTCTCTTGTAGTTGAACATATACAACAAGAATTCAAATTTATTTCAAGTCAAAAATTGATATCTGTACTTTATCATTACATATCGGATTATAATTCCTATAATTTGATTTATGTAATAAAATATAGAAAATTTCTTGTCAAAATTCAAATTCAAAAATTTGATCCAAATCTTTTCTTTCAAATTTCAGACAATCAAATCTTCTGCAATGGCTGGCAAACTTCTGTTCTCAATTGACCGAGACCTTCAAGTCGAAGAGTTAATCCATAGCAGTACTATTCAGTTTGGAATGGGTTTCAAGACTCTGAAATTATCTGTGAATGGTGGAACAATCATCAATCTCGCTATTGAGGGCGAGACTGGTCCAGTAGTTGAATTAGCTGTGGGGGCTACAAGTGACCTTCCCCCAATGTTAGAGCTGGCAGCAGGTGCTACCCTTATACCTTCTATACCTCAGTCCAAAATGAGGACAAGAAGATTGAGGTGAAGTCTACTGCTGAGAAAGGATCCTCTAGTTCTGGAGCACTGTTTGGTAGTAAGAGCGCTAGGAAGAACTATATGAGAAGGATTAGAAAGAAAATCACTAAGTCAAGAAAGATAGCTGAACAGAAGGCTCTGAGTTTAGTTGAGCCTGAGGCTGTTGAGGAGCTGCCTATCCCTGCCTCTTCTCCACTCCTGAAAGGGAGTCATTTTCACCCCATCGCAGCTACTGCAGGGGAGGAGAGAGTCATGCGAATTGATAGCTCTCCACCTAGCCCAGTCGACTATACTGTCAAGAGGACTACAAAGGAGAAGAATACTTTAAGAACCAGGATGTTGAGGAACATCATCCACACCTGTGCTGCTAAGACAGGTAAAAAAAAGAATAATATGTGAGACACCTGAAGGGGGTGATCTCACATAAGCTTGAAAAGGAAGTTTTAAAAGAGGAAAATTCCGAAGCCAAAAACCTGACTCCTCAGCCAGTGAGGAGAAATAAAAAGTTTGTTAAGAAACCGGTTGCCTCAGTCTTAGTGGATGGATATCACTGGGTGCCTCGTCTCCCAACTGCCAAAACTGAGGAGATAGTTTTAACTGGATCTGGTAGGAGTCACCCTCTCAGCGGTAGACCTCCAGTTCCCCTTTCAAGACTCTGAAAGTTGGCCCCTGTGGTAGCCAAGTCAAAGGAGATTGTTAAAGACCTGCAGTTAGTTGATGTTAAGGGGAAGAGGCCCATACCTTTGGATGAACCGTATGTACCAATGAAGATAAGCAGAACTGTTGGGATTCAGATCAGAGATACTCCAGTTCAGTCACCTATTAAAGTCCCCCAACTCCTCATTCAGGGATGTGAGGATTCTCCTCAGATTGATGTTGGAGTTCCCACAAGTCAAACTCCTTCGTCACCTGTTAGGCTAGATATCCCTCACCCTATTGAGGATGTCACCCTTGTGACTACCGACCCTGGGACAGTCAGAGGGGAGGGGATAGAGCTTGAGGATGATGAAGAAATGTTAGATCAGTTGGTAGCAGAACCTACCGCTGATGACCTGTAGATTCAAGAAGTCCTCACCAAACTAGGAGATGAGGAATTTGAAGAAATGATTAACTATAAGGGGTACCTACCAATAGACCTCGAATCAATTGAGGGTAGACCGGTCGATGAGGTAGTACAGGAAATAAGAGATATACTTAAGAAGAAGGCAATTGAAGCCTTTGATCCAGAAGCAGATGATTTGATGGAAGAAGATTCAGTTGGGAATATTTGTATGGTTGAAACTAGAGCATCAAATAAAGATGCTGAGCCTTCAAGACACCGATCTGGTAAGAAAGAAGCCTCTGCAACGGTAGATTTAGACTCTGATGGATTAATTAAATTGAACGAGAAAGATGAGTATATTAAGAGTTTGGAGAACAAGATTGAATAGATGATGCTCAGAATGGAATATATGCAGAATCAAATAATTAAATCACAATAGTCTCAATTCGAGCAGTTGCAACCTACAACACATACAGTGGGTGAGCACAGCAGGAAGACAGAATTAAGTCATAGAACTCCAGAGGTTGCTTGCCCAACCTCTCCAGCCGACAAAGATATCCGCCAGATGATCGAAACCCAGGTAAGGGAGGCCTTAGCACACTCTCAAGGACTGCATCTATTCAAAGGGTAGACCCTACCCTGAAGAATATGATTTAGTCTCTTATCCCAAAGGCTTTGTGCCACCTTCATTCAAAGTTTTTAGTGGGTTAGAAACCTAAGACAGCACCTGGCCCACTTCTGAGCGAGCTGTTGCAACGCAGGAGGGTCAGATGCTCAACCCTTTCGCCAGTTTGTGAGTGGTACACAGATCTACCTAATGGTTCAGTGAAAACATTCACAGAGCTTGAGAGTCTATTCTTAAAGAGATTCTCAGGAGCTCAGCAGCGTGTAACCGTTGGTGATCTCATCATTGAAAAATGAAAACCTGGAGAGTCTTTGGTTGAGTACATCTTGAGGTGGCGAAACCTCTTGATAAAGTGTGAACCCCAGTTGCAAGAGCTACATGTAGTGGAGATTCTTTTAGAGAATATCCACGGGCCTATTGCTTTTCTCCTGAAGGGTTTCACTATTAAAACCTTCGAAAAACTTTTGAATAAGGCTAGTAATCTACAGGAAGAGGCTTCCAAAATGCCATTCCTGAAGGATTCTACTGAGGACAAGAAAGCTAGCAAACCATTGAAGTCCTTTGAAAAGAGAACAATAATAGTTTCAGCTGTTGATAAGGGTAAGAAACCAATGAATGTTCAGTCCAGTAATCCTCCAACACAACAAACTCAGAAATCTCCACCTTTTCAGGTAACTTCTCAACCTTCTAGAGATTCTCACCAGATTTCTTTTAAAGAGAGATTGGCTCGTACATATCCATTTAAAAGGGAGTCGGTGAGAAAGATCTTTAAAAGTCTTCAGAAGAAGCCAGATTTCGATTGTCGGAGGCCAAGAAGCCGGAAGAGGCAAATAAGAAGGATGATCCAACTTTTTGCCCCTACCATCGTATGTTAGGCCACACAATCGAAGACTACATCATCTTCAAAGATTGGTTAGAAAAGAACTTTCGTCAAGGTCATATTATAATTCCAAAGGAGTACCTGGTCGATCCGGATCAGGGGTCTATCAAATCTATCTCAGGTATGAATTCTAACTTTTCTCTATCCATTAAAAATGGTTGGGATGTAGCACTATCCCGGAATTTAAAAGTCGATTAATAAATCTTTTCATCTTTCTCAATAGTTATCGATGAGAGCCCGGGACCCGATCTGGGAGGTTGACCTCGAGGCTTCGCAGGAGGACGTTGGGAAAGTTTCCTCTCCAGTAGTCTTAGGAACTACTGTATTAAATAAAAATAAAAAGAGTGAATCTTCTGTAGAGAGGAAATTTATTGATGAGAGATCTGTACAAGTGGTTGATGGTGGCTCAAAACCTCTGTCACCACTGAAATTATCTGAATTTTACTTTGCCCCATCAAAGGAAAAAGGTCGAAAATTGAATAAAAAGTCTGATCCTTTTGCTCATATCTTGATGATTAATGTTGAGAATGAAAATGTAAATGACTCTTCTGTTGAAAAAAATTAAGAACAAGCTGAGATCAATCAAGAAATTCAAACACTCAGCTCTCTAGATTTGACTCTTCAAGAGAGAAATGAATCTGATGTCTTATCAGATAGTGAAATCCCTAAAATTAACTTTTAAGGGAATCCTGTCGTGATAGACTTTTCAGATTCAAACTCTCGCTCAGATAACGATAATCAATCGCCTAAGGAGAGTGTAGACTCCCCTGTAGTTTGTTCTTTCGATGAAGTCGTACAAGTACAACTACGTGGTGGGAAGGTCTTACACCCTAGGCTACCTCCTCAGGATAAAGGAAAATAAGTTGTTTCCGATGATCCAATTCAAATCCCTGCTCAACAATCAACTCCAATTCTTTCAAATCCACCGGGTCCCAATGTTAACGTTCCAAGTGTTGATTATAATGTCTTAGCTCACCTTAGGAAGTTGCCTGACAAATTGATCGTTTATGATGCCCTTGTCCTTTCAAAAGAGATGAGGGAGACTCTAATTAAAGCACTTCTCAACCCAGAGATTTGTTTAGCTCAATTAGCCTCAACTTTCGAGGAAGAAGCTTTGTACTTTAAGAAAATCTCTGGAGTTATCTTCTCTGATGAAGATTTACTCCTTGGAACTGTCGACCACAATCATCCACTTTACATCACCGTAAACGTGGGCAAGTTTTAAGTTATCAAGAGTTCTCGTTGATCCGGGTGCATCGGTCAATGTGATGAACATAAAGACTCTCACATACCTTAGAATTGATACTAGCAAGCTCTCAACTGACAAGTTAGTGCTTCGTGGGTTCAATGAAAAGAGCGAGAAGGCTTTAGGTTCAGTTACCCTTCTTCTAGAGATAGGAGAATTGAAAACTAAAGCAAAATTTCATATAATTGATTCGGTAACGTCCTTTAATGCACTCCTAGGAAGGCCCTGGATCTATGAATATAGGATGGTTCCTTCTACCCTACATCAATGCATCAAGTACCAACAAGATGGCATTGAGTTTGAAATTAAGGGTGATCTGCAACCATTCTCTATTCATGAGATCAAGATCTACGAGGATGCGGCGTACTACATACCTAAAGGGTCCAATACCTATTCTAAGGTAGAGATCAATGTCAAGGAGGAAAAAGCAGAAAGTCAAAGTTCAAAAGCAATTCAGAGATTGAGAAAAGAAAAAGTCAAAAATCAAAAGAAACAAAGCTCAAGTAGTGAAGACGACGTCGAGCGTGTGATCTTCAGGCCTCCAAACATTATACCTCAAATAGGTGGGAGGATGGCCCAAAGAGCACGTGGTCGAGGCCGCCCTTCAGTTGAAAAAAGAAATTCCCCGATCTACATCAAACTTGAAACAAGATCTGATGAAGACTCAAGAAAAAGGGGTGTCAGATTTTCTTTTGACTATACAAAAATCATTCATCCTCTGAAGTTTGATCTCACTTTAGAATCAGATAGCGACCAGGAGGGTACAAAATTAAAAGTTCAAAGTGACGAGCCTGAATTGAGTCTATATGAAAAGCTTAATAGAACGGTTGAATCCTTAACCTTTGAAAGTTCGATAGGGATGTTAAGCCCTAGTGAACTAGTCCCGAGGCTAACCAAGACGGGGGGTGAATTAGTTATTTAAAAATTTCACGATAACAATGAAAATCTTTTCGATACGTAGCAGCGGAAACACATAAACAAGAACGAAAAGGTCAACCACAGATATTCACCCAAGCAGTTAATATCAGAAAAGTAAAGTGCAAAACTGAATCAGAAAAGCAAACTAGATTTTATAGTGGTTCGGTCAACTTGACCTACGTCCACTCCCCGGAGCCTCCCCTCCGGGTATTGCACTAAACAAAAAGTGTCTCTCCTTTTGCTCCCACAGCAAGGCGGAGAAGCCTGTACAAACACCTCCTTTTCACCACACGGTGAGGCAGAGAACCCGACGCTTCCTCCTGAAGCAGGCAGAGAACCTTTGAACTCCTTTTGCTTCCACCTGAAGCGGGCAGAGAACCCTGGATCTTCTTGCCAACGATCCTCCCACGACGAACACCGACTAGACGAAAGACGACGAGCGGAGAAGACGACTCCGATCCGTGCTTGGAGCAACCTTAGTGAATCCCTCACTAACTCCCCCTCACAAGATCTTCTCTCTCTCTCTCTCCCAACTCTCTCTCTCTCTAGGGTTTTTCAGGGAAGGAAGGCAGCAAAAGATGTTTCTTATTTTTGGAAAAAGTTCTTTTAAAGGAGGGTTTAAAATTTGCCCTAAATCTCAACTGGTCAGCCAAGATCATCCAGGACGATTGGTAGATCGTCCTGTACGATCAGTTCAAATTTAGCTGTTTCAGCCTGGACGATCTGGCTCTTTTGGACGATCAGTAGAAAAAATTATTCATATCGTCCCGTACGATCCTGCGATCGTCCGGGATGATTAGTGCAAATTGAGGAAAATCGTCTAGAAGACAGTTCGAGTCGTCTAGAGAAATCTGTGCTGGACGACCAAAAAATAACTTGATCGTCCAGGACAATAGGGTCATCGTCCAGTACGATTAGTTCAAAAAGGCCCCAAATCGTCCTGAACACAGTTCGGGTCGTACAGCTGAAATGCACTAAACGATCTTGATCGTCCGGGACGATCCTGCGATCGTCCAGGACGATATGATCGTATCACCAAAAATAAATTACTTTCCTTAATTACCAAATTAAATTAGGCATGATTGTACTGAATCGTCCGGGACGATACACGTATCGTCCGGGACGATCAGACCAAGTATCTAAAAATAAGAACTTGCCTAACTTGATCTAGCGGCTGAGAATTTGTGATTTGGGCATATCGTCCCGTACGATCCAGAGATCGTCCAGGACGATCTGCTTAATCAGACCATCTTAACTTAGTCACCCTAATTAGGGTTTCTATTTTGGCTGGATCGTCTAGGATGATGTGGAAATCGTCTAGGACGATCTGAACAAATTTTGAACAGAAACTCTAATTCACTCAATCTCTCTCCCTGAGTGTGTTTGTGCAAGGTTACTTAGCTAGGGAATCAGTTACATTACAATTGACTCAATAAAAAGAAAAATCATACATTTGACACACTTGGACCCGATCTTGAGTTGGCTTGAGTGGCTCGCGGTCCTGAAACAGATTAGCCAAGCAAAACACATTGGAAACATGTTTGTCATCATCAAAACAAGATTTGCAACAATCTCCCCCTTTTTGATGATGGCAAACATTTGTAAAGTAGTCTGAAAATAAAAGTAAACTAGGAGATCAAACAAAACAAACATTTTTTAAATTTTCATTTAACAGCTAAAACAATACAGGAAACATGACTCAGAAAATAGACACAGACATGACTACACAACTGACTCCCCCTTTTGACATCACAAAAAGGAGGAGGAAAAATAGAAAACAGAAATAAAACATAAATAAAACAACTACAAAACAGGAAACTAAAACTGAAGCGGATCCCTTTTTTTTGATTAAGATGTTCGAGAAAATCAGAATTTTTCCTTGATTTTAGATTCAAAAACCAATGACAGGACGATTGACAGCGCTGAAATCCAGAAAAGGTTGGAAATAATCAACTTTCGTAACTCCGACCCCGGGCACCTTATTGATGCAAACCTCTTTCAAAACAAAAATCCAATTTAGAAGAAAAGACATTAGATTGAAAAGAGATCCTTTCAAGCCTCGTTCCAGAAAAATATCTGATATAATAGTGTTACAAAGTAAAAAATCAGAAATCGGGATTTTCAAAACTCAAGCTTTTGAAAATATTAAGTGGCGCACAGATTTCTCTAAGACATTTAACAATCTGAAAGGGAAGAAAGCTTGGTTTGGGCTCATTTTGTGCCTCTTTTTTAAATTGGTTGGCGCTTTGCACATCTTTTGATTTTTGATACACTTTGTGTATCCAATTTGGCAATTTTGCATCTTTTCAATTTTGGGGCTCATTTATGCCTCTTTTTAAAATTATCTAGCGCACTGCGCATCTTTTATAAGCTTTCTCCTTTTCATAATCATTAAAGAGTCTCAGCTGTGAGATTATCTTCCAGATATAGGAGATGACTCTCCACAGTAAGGAAGAACGATTCACAAAATAAAAGTCATACAACATATGATAAATGCAATCACTTGTTTAGAAAATCAGACTAATGACTCAAGACTTTGAAAAACACTATTGATATGAGGCAGATTACTGTAGGAAGATAAAATAATCTCTATTTTAAAAACTAACATTTTAATTTTGAAGAGGATTTTTATTCAAAAGAAACTAAACACCAGTAAAGGAGTTAGAGGAAGAGAAACAATTATCAATGTTTCTTCCCTTTAACAGATTCAGCGAAGTCAATCACTGCTTACCAGCTTCCAAACCAAAACAAGGTAAAAACTCCCAGTCAAAAATTTAGATCACCAGAAGTAGTGAGCGGTGATCAGATCTTGAAAAGCATAAAATAATAAATACAAGATATGAACCAGTAAATAAATAAAAATAGGTAGAAAATCACAGCAAAGTAAATACTCAAATCAAACTAACAGTAAGCCTAACACAGAAATCAGCAGAAGAAATAAAATCAACTGAAAGCAAATAATCAAACCTAAACTAACTAACAGAAATCAGAAATCAGAATACCAAAACTAACTAACAGAAATAAGAAATCAGAATACAAAAACTAACTAATAGAAATCAGAAATCAGAATACCAAAAACTAACTAATAGAAATCAGAATATCAAAAAAAAAACTAACTAACAGAAGTCAGAATACCAATCAGAACAGTCATAAATCAACAGTCATCAGAATCAAGCATTTATATCAATCACTCCTAATCTGGTTCTCAAAATGCTGAATGAGTCAAAGGCCAGTGGTTTAGTGAATATGTCAGCTAGCTGATTTTCAGTTGCTACGTGATGTAGCTCAATGTCCCCTTTTGTAACATGGTCCCTAATGAAGTGATGCAAAATATCAATGTGTTTGGTCCTAGAATGTTGGATTGGATTCTTAGAGATACAGATGGCACTAGTATTATCACACAGAATAGAAATTGTGCCAACAGGTACTCCTAAATCCAAGACTTGTTGCTTCAACCAAAGAACTTGGGCCACACAACTTCCTAAGGCAATATACTCAGCTTCAGCAGTGGAAAGTGCAACTTAGTTCTATTTTCTACTGGACCAGGAGACTAATGACTGTCCTACTAATTGATAAGTCCCAGAAGTACTCTTCCTATCCACCCTACACCCCGCAAAGTCAGAATCAGAATATCCAATGATCTCAAACGAGGTGCTGTGCCTAGGGTACCAAATTCCTAGGTTTGGGGTCCCTAAAAGATATCTAAGAATTCTCTTAATAGCAGTCAGGTGGGACTCTTTAGGATCAGCCTGAAACCTAGCACAAAGACAGACACTAAATATGATATCAGGTCGGCTAGCAGTTAGGTAAAGTTGTGAACCTATTATCCCTCTATACTTCTTCTGATCAACAGATTTTCCATTTGAATCCTTATCTAACTGAACTGAGGAGGGCATGGGAGTATTGATTGGCTTGGCTTTGTCCATTTCATATTTCTTCAAAATGTCCTTAGTGTATTTTGATTGATTGAGAAAGGTTCCATCATCCGTTTGCCTTATGCCAAACCCCAAAAAGTAGGATAATTCTCCCATCATACTCATCTCAAACTCCTTACTCATTATTTTAGAAAACTCTTTACATAAATATTTATCAGAAGATTCAAAAATTATATCATCAACATAGATCTGGATAATGAGTAAGTCATCTCCTAATCTCCTCAGAAAAAGGGTGGTGTCTACGCTCCCCTTAACAAACTCTCTTTCTAACAGGAATGTGCTAAGCCTCTCATACCAAGCTCTGGGTGCCTGTTTCAATCCATATAAGGACTTTTTTAATTTATAGACATGACTTGGATATTGGGAACTCTCAAAACCTGGGGGTTATTCTACAAAAACATCTTCTTTAATTACCCCATTTAAAAAGACACTCTAACATCCATTTGAAACAGCTTAAATCCCTTATAACAGGCAAAGGCTAGTAGCACTCTAATGGCTTCCAATCTAGCTACAGGGGCAAAAGTCTCCTCAAAATCAATCCCTTCTATCTGATTATACCCCTTAGCCACCAATCTTGCCTTATTTCTCACCACCACACCAGAATCATTCATCTTATTCTTAAAGACCCACTTGGTTCCCATAATACTTTGATTTTTAGGTCTTTCTACTAACTCCAAAACATCATTCCTTACAAATTGATTCAATTCTTCCTGCATAGCTAAAATCCAAAATTCATCCGACAAGGCTTGATTGATGTTGGTGGGTTCAGTCATTGAGATAATGGCAGAATGGTTTACTTCCTTCCTAAGTCCATGCCTAGTCCTAACACCTTCAGAAGGGTCTCCTAGATCAGTTCTTTAGGATGACTCGAAGAATATCTCCAATCTCTAGGCAACTCGGTTTGAGGTTCTACCCTTTCCTTCAAATTTGTATTTCCAACTCCTTGGGTAACCTCAATAATCTCTTCATCTTCTACTTCAGATCTAGACTCCTTAGGATCAGATTCATCAAACACTACATGGGTTATTTCTTCCACCACCAAAGTCCTCCTATTGAACACCCTAAAAGATTTCCCCACACTTAAATATCCTAAGAACACTCCTTCATCAGATTTGGGGTCAAATTTTCCTTAGGGTGACTTCCCGTTGTTCAGAATGAAAACCTTACAGCCAAAGACATGGAGGTGGGACAGATTTGGAGTTCTACCCTTAATGATCTCATAAGGTGTCTTGTTCAGTTTGACTCTCACATTCACCCTATTCAGCACATAACAGGCAGTGTTCACCACTTCAGCCCAAAAGTATTTTGGAAGTGAATACTCGACAAGCATGGCTCTAGCGGCTTCCACTAAGGTACTGTTCTTTCTTTCAGCTACCCCGTTCTGCTGAGGGGTCCTAGGAGCTAAAAAATTGTGACTAATCCCATGATCCTCACAAAAACTTCCAAATCTTTCATTTTCAAACTCCCCTCCGTGATCATTATGGATGGTAATAATCTCACATCCTAATTTCTTCTGAATCCAAGTAGAGAAGGATCTAAACTCATCAAATGACTCAGATTTATGTGACAAAAACTTAACCCAAGTGAACCTCGAATAATCATCTACAATCACAAAACCATAGACTCTCCCCCCTAAGCTGGCAGTGCTAATGGGTCCAAAGAGGTCCATGTGAAGAACTTCTAAAGGTCTAGAGGTGCTAATGTCCTTAACAGAGTGAAAAGAGGACTGGACTTGCTTCCCCAACTGACAGGCATCACACAGGTGATCCTTAGTGAACTTAAGCTTGGGCACACCTCTAACTAAGTCCTTTTGGGTGACTCTCCTAAGGGTTTTCATACTGGCATGACACAATCTCCTATGCCATAACCAAGACTCATCAGCAGCAGTTTTTAAGCAAATTGAATTATCAGATTTAATGTTACTTACATCCAGCTTGTAGACGTTGTTGATCCTTTGCCCCTGCAAAACAACTTCATCATTTAAGCTTAAAATGCAGCCAGTGGACAGGAATTTGATGCTGAATCCCTTGTCACAGAGTTGACTGATGCTCAGCAAGTTGTGTTTCAGTCCATCTACAAGCAAAATATTATCAATCATAAAATTCTTTGAATCACCAATTATACCTGTGCCTACCACCTTCCTGGTGGTGTTATCTCCAAGTGTAACCTTGCCTCTAGCTCTGGCCTCCAGCGAAATGAACTGATTTGCATCTCCAGTCATATGTCTAGAACATCCGCTGTCCAGGTACCACATACTCTCACGAGGTCTTGTGTGAGAGCACACCTACAAAAGTATCAAACGTCAGTCTTAGGAACCCAAACAGGTTTGGGTTCCTTCTTATGAAAAGAAGAATGCAATGCATACGTGCTGTGCTGTGAAACAGGCAGTTTGGGTTTCCACATCCAATGTGTACTACGATGAACAGTGCAGGTGTGAGAAATATGTCCTAACATGCCACATGAAAAACATCTAACACCAGGAAAAGGGTTAACTAATCTACATGGATGAAAATGCCTCTTCCTAGATGTATATGAAACGTGCTTTGAAGAACTTGCAACAGATTTTTCAAAAGGTGGCGGTGCATAAAATTGTTCAAAAGTAGGCGGTGTATTGTTCTTTTCAAAAGCACTGATCTTTACCTTCAAAAACTCATTTTCTTTCTTTAAACTTGCAATTTCAAATTTCAAGGTTCCATTGCTACTTTCTACTTCACATGCCATTATATCTAACTCTTTAAAAGCTCTTTCTAAGTCCACATGCATAGTTTTCAATGAATCATGCTCAGAAACTAAATCAGAATATTTTTTATTCAACTCATCAAATTTATCAAGCAAAGACATGTGATTGGAATCAAGTGTGGAATGATCTTTAACTACAGAATCATGCTCTTTTTGCAAAGTTAAGTAATCTAATTTTAAACTAGCATAAGTTTTCTTAAGCTTCCTATACGATGTATGAATTCTTTCAGAAACTTCAAATAATTGGTCGTAAGTCAGCTCACATACCTCTTCCTGGTCCGACTGACCAGGGTGATCATCAGCCATCAGACATAAGTTTGTTTCCTCCTCTTCAGCTTCAGTCTCAGAAGAGTCGGATGCAGAGTCTGCCCAGAACGCCTTCTGAATCCGCTTCTTATCCTTTCTGAACTTTGGTTTCTCCTCACCCTTCTCCTTGCTTGGGTGAGCTTTAAGTGTAAGACAATCAGCCTTAATGTGTCCAGGCTTCCTACATTCAAAACAAACAGATTCAGATGAACCCTTAAAATTTTTATTGGACTTACCCTTGTTTCACTTCTGATAGTTCTTATGTTTCTTCCTTAGAAAGCTTTTGAATTGCCTTGTGATTAAGGCAACATCATCGCTATCAGACCTGGAAGTGCTAGCATCTGAATCTTTGGCCTTTAGTGCCACTATCTTCTCTCTCTTGCGTTCACCTGCATCAAGTTGCCTTTGGTTCACCCCTTGCTCGTAAGCAATGAGTGATCCAAGTAAGCTGTCAATAGAGTAAGTATTTAAATCTTTAGATTCAGTAATAGTAGTAATCTTAGCATCATAAGAAGTAGGCAAACATCTAAGAATTTTGCTCACTCTTTTGTAGTTAGTAAGTTCTCTACCTAGAGCATGCAAAGAGGTAACAATTTGAGTGAACCATGTATACATTTCTGAAATAGTCTCACTAGGTTTCATGCAAAAAAGTTTGTAATCATGTAACAAGATGTTTAACCTAGACTGTTTGACTTCAGTTGTACCTTCGTATGTTATGCATAATCTATCTCAGATTTCCTTTCCGTTGTACAAGTAGAAACACACATATAGTCTTCAGATTTTAAAGCACAAAAGAAACAGTTCAAGCATTTTGCATTTAACTGTGCTAAATCACGATCATCAAACATCCAATCAGTAAAAGGCAATTCAGTTTTCACATTGTTAATCAGTCTAAAAGGTGGTTCGTATCCGTCCTTAACTAACATCCACATGCGATAATCAATAGATTACAGAAAAGTAGACATGCGTGTTTTCCAAAAATTAAAAGGAATATTATCAAACAACGGTGGTCTTGTAATAGAATATCCTTCAGTAGTATTACGATTGTTACAGTTAGCCATGGATTAAATTCAAAAGTTTTTAAACCTAAATTTTGAATCCCTCTCTGATACCACTTGAAGGTTCGATAGGGATGTTAAGCCCTAGTGAACTAGTCCCGAGGCTAACCAAGAGGGGGGGGGTGAATTGGTTATTTAAAAATTTCACGATAACAATGAAAATCTTTTCGATACGTAGCAGCGGAAACACATAAATAAGAACGAAAAGATCAACCATAGATATTCACCTAAGCAGTTAATATCAGAAAAGTAAAGTGCAAAACTGAATCAGAAAAGCAAACCAGATTTTATAGTGGTTCGGTCAACTTTACCTAGGTCCACTCCCCGGAGCCTCCCCTCCGGGTATTGCACTAAACAAAAAGTGTCTCTCCTTTTGCTCCCACAGTAAGGCGGAGAAGCCTGTACAAACACCTCCTTTTCACCACACGGTGAGGCAGAGAACCCGACCTCCTTTCGCTTCCTCCTGAAGCAGGCAGAGAACCTTTGAACTCCTTTTGCTTCCACCTGAAGCGGGCAGAGAACCCCAGATCTTCTTGCGAATGATCCTCCCATGACGAACACTGACTAGACGAAAGACGACGAGCGGAGAAGACGACTCCAATCCGTGCTTGTAGCAACCTTAGTGAATCCCTCACTAACTCCCCCTCACAAGATCTTCTCTCTCTCTCCCAACTCTCTCTCTCTCTAGGGTTTTTCAGGGAAGGAAGGCAGCAAAAGATGTTTCTTATTTTTGAAAAAAGTTCTTTTAAACGAGGGCTTAAAATTTGCCCTAAATCTCAACTAGTCGGCCAAGATCATCCAGGACGATCGATAGATCGTCCTGTACGATCAGTTCAAATTCAGCTGTTTCAGCCTGGACGATCTGGCTCTTTTGGACGATCAGTAGAAAAAATTGTTCATACCGTCCCGGACGATCGCAGTACGATCCTGCGATCGTCCGGGACGATTAGTGCAAATTGAGGAAAATCGTTCAGAAAACAGTTCGGGTCCGTCCAGAGAAATCTGTGCTGGACGACCAAAAAATGACTTGATCGTCCAGGACGATAGGGTCATCGTCTTGCACGATTAGTTCAAAAAGGCCCCAAATCGTCCTGAACAGAGTTCGGGTCGTACAGCTGAAATGCACTAAATGATCATGATCGTCCGGGACGATCCTGCGATCGTCCAAGGCGATATGATCGTATAACCAAAAATAAATTGCTTTCCTTAATTACCAGATTAAATTAGGCATAATTGTACTGAATCATCCGGGATGATACACGTATCGTCCGGGACGATCAGACCAAGTTTCTAAAAATAAGAACTTGCCTAACTTGATCTGGCGGCTGAGAATTTCTAATTTGGGCATATCGTCCCGTACGATCCAGAGATCATCCAGGACGATCTGCTTAATCAGACCCACTTAACTTAGTCGCCCTAATTAGGGTTTCTGTTTTGGCTGGATCGTCCAGGACGATGTGGAAATCGTCCAGGACGATCTGAACAAAATTTGAACAGAAACTCTAATTCACTCAATCTCTCTCCCTGAGTGTGTGTGTGTAAGGTTACTTAGCTAGGGTATCAGTTACATTACAATTGACTCAATAAAAAGAAAAATCATACATTTGACACACTTAGACCCGATCTTGAGTTGGCTTGAGTGGCTCGCGGTCTGCCTGAAACAGATTAGCCAAGCAAAACACACTGGAAACATATTTGTCATCATCAAAACCAGATTTGCAACAACCTTAACCCCACTGTCTGCTGACAGGGTCTCAGGGTTAGTAATTAAGGATGCTCCTAACTTAGATGGAGAAGTAAGAAAAGTGAAGAAGTTCTTCCCTGGCTCTTCCTCCTCAAGGAATAAAGATGATGTAATCCTTGAGGAGGCAAATTTCAATGAATTAATGGAATTACCTTTTGGCTACTTTCCTGTTGGTGTTAAATCTCTTATCTCTAAAGGTTTTGCTCCGAGTCAATGGACTAAGGGTCAGGCTAGATACCACGAAAGTCTTTGGAATTCAAAATTTAATAAATATTGGACCAGTGGTATCGGCTTTAGTACCGTTAGATCATTTGACGATGACGAATTTTGTCTAATGATAACTAGTCATCCTGAATTTAAAAATGTCCCTACTGAAGTCATTGATTCATTCGATGGACTTTGTTTGGAGACTTTAGATGATTCTGACGAACTTCAGGTTCGGGATGCACCCCCTGAATTCGAAGAAGAAATTAAATCAACAGTCGATGAACTTAAAGAAATCAACCTTGGAACGGAGGATGACGCTCGCCCCACTTTCATAAGTTCTTTGTTGAGTGAGGATGAGTCTAAGGATCTAATTCAACTTCTATTCGAGTTTAAGGATTGCTTTGCTTGGACATACGACAAAATGCCGGGATTGTCCACTCACGTAGCAGTCCATAAACTTGGAATCTGGTATGATGCCATTCCTGTCAAACAAGCTCCACGACGCATGCGTCTGGAGATCAAGCAACAAGTCATTTCTGAAGTTAAGAAGTTGGCAGAGGCTGGATTTATTCGAGAAGAACAATATCCTTCTTGGGTAGCCAGCGTCGTGCCAGTTCGAAAGAAAAATGGTCAAATCTGAGTCTATGTTGACTATAGAGACCTGAACAAGGCATGTCCTAAGGATGAATTTCCTTTGCCAATCCCAGAACTCATGGTGGACATTGCCTCTTCGCACGTCATTTTCTCCTTTATGGATGGCTCGTCTGGTTATAATCAAATCAAGATGGCCCCAGAAGATGAGAGAAACACTGCATTCAGAAGTCCTATAGGGATCTTTTGTTATAAAGTGATGCCCTTTGGCCTCAAAAATGCTGGTGCAACCTGTCAGCGGGCCATGACTCATATCTTTAATGACTTAATACACAATCAAGTCGAATGTTACATCGATGATTTAGTTGTCAAGAGTAGAGTAAAAGAGGCTCATCTTTATGATTTAAGAACTGTCTTCGAGCTGTTGCGCTGCTACGACCTTAAAATAAATCCCTTGAAGTGCGCTTTCGGCGTCACGTCAGGGAAAATCTTAGGTTTCGTAGTCAGGCACCGTGGAATCGAAATTGATCCTGCCAAAATTGAAGCTATCTTAAATATGCCGCCTCCTAAGAGTCTCACTCAACTGAGATCTCTCCTGGGCAGGCTGGCGTATATAAGAAGATTCATTTCCAATCTTTCCGAAAGATGTCAACCATTTTCTGTCTTGGCTAAAAAGGATGCCAAATTCATTTGGGATGAGAAATATCAAAATGCTTTCAAAAATATCAAACAATACCTGACAAATCCGCCAGTTTTGGCAGCCCCCATTCCGGGGAGACCCTTAATCCTTTACACTGTAGCCCTTGACGAATCTCTCGGGGCTCTTCTAGCTCAAATCAATGATGATGGGAAAGAGAATGCTCTCTTCTACCTGAGTCGGAGATTACTTCCAACGGAAATTCACTATCCTGCAATTGATAAACATTGCCTTACCTTAGTCTTTGCAGCACAAAAACTAAGACATTACATGCTTTCTCATCAGGTCAGTTTGATTTCCAGTGTCAATCCCTTGCAATATCTTATGACCCGGCCCACATTGTCAGGACGTCTGGCTCGTTGGTCTATGATATTGCTGCAATTTGAAATCACTTTCATTCCCCTGCGTGCTGTGAAAGGGCAGGTCGTTGCCAACTTCCTTGCGGCACACCTGCTACCGGCGGAATCTCCTCTAAACGATGATTTACCTGATGAGTAAATCATGAGTTTTGAGGAATCCAATACTCAAACCTGAGAAATGTATTTTGATGGTGCAACATCCTCCTAACGGGGCAAAACACCACAATCTACTATTCCTAGAAAAGCCAGAGTTGGTCTGGTTTTCATAACACCGGATAAGGGAATGATGCACTTTTCCTACCATTTATCAGAACCTTATACGAACAATGAAGCTGAGTATGAAGCTTTGATAACTGGTTTGGAACTTGCAATCCTAATGGAGATTAAAGAGATTAAGATCTATGGTGACTCTCAACTGGTGATCAACCGGATTGCAGGGACCTATAAGGTCTTGAATCCTAAACTCCTGAAATATCACTAGTACACAATGCACTTGCTTGAGAAAATTCCTATTGTAACTATGTATAGGGTTCCTCGTGGAAGCAATTCCTCGGCGGATGCCCTAACAAAGCTTGCAAAGGAATTTGCTTGCCTAGAAGAAGACTTCATCCCTATAGAAGTTCAGGATCGTCAAGTCCTGTCCCCTGTAGACTTGGAGTACCTCAACAATCAATCCTCCCAGATCCTTTCTACATCTTCAGCAGTTGATGAAGAAGATTGGAGACAACCAATAATTAAGTATCTGTAAGAAGGCAAGCTTCCCCATGACAGAACTCTTGCCAACCAAATCAAGAAACGTGCCCTATCATATGCACTAGTCAATGATACATTATATCGATGATCTTTCGATCAGATGTGGCTCCGTTGTTTAGACAAACGAGAGGCCCTGAAGATCATTAACGAAGTCTATGCTGGACTGTGCGATGCTCATCAATCAGGTCCTAAGATGAAAATGAAAATCAAAGACTTGGCTACTACTAGCCTATGATGATTGACAATTGCATGAAAATTGCAAAATGTGTCATCAATGCCAGGTTCATGGTGTGGTTTTACATCAGCCGCCTAATATGTTGCATCATACGATAGCCTCGTGGCCCTTCGAAAGTTGGGGCATGGATATCTTCGAGCCAATTGACCCTCCTTCTTCAAGGGTCATCGCTTCATCTTAGCAGCGACTGATTACTTTTTAAAGTGGGCAGAAGCAGTTCCACTAAGAAATGTAACATCACATCATGTAATGAAATTCTTTTATGACCATATCGTATATCAATTCGGCGTGCCTCGCAAAATCATATCCGATAATGGGTCTGCTTTCAAGTCTACAAAAATCAATAACTTTACAAGTCACCACGGTATTGATTGGAGATACTCAATGATCTATTACCCACGGGCTAATGGATTGGCTGAGGCCTTCAATAAAACCCTGGAATAAATCATCAAAAAGACCCTGGATGACAATAAGCGTCAGTGGGATGAGTGGTTGGTGGAAGCTTTGTGGGCTTACAGGACCATATATCGAACCCCGACCCAATCCACACTATTTGCACTAGTGTATGGGTCCGAGGCCGTACTCCCTCTGGAAATTCAAATCACTTCGCTCAGAACTGTAGTCCAGAATCAGATCACAACAGAACAGATGCACAACTTCGACTTGAAGAACTTGAGGGTCTTGAAGAATGTTATCTCCAAGCCCAGCAAAATCTAGAACTCTATAAAGCCAGAATGGTTCAAGCTCATGATAAGTTTGTGCGACCTAGAACCTTCCGAGTAGGCGACTTGGTCTTGGTTCTTCGGAGGCCTATCTTAGCCCACCGAAAGCTCGGCAGAAAGTTTGAACCAACCTGGGAAGGACCCTTCGAAGTGGAAGCAGTCTACGAAGGAGGCTCGTATCAGCTAGTGGATTGTAAAGGAGATCACCCAATGCTTCCTGTAAACGGGTGATTCCTGAAAAAATACTATGCTTGATGTAGCTCAAATTTCAAATCAATAAAATTTTCAAATTTTGGATCTATTCACTCAATCTTGTCCAAGTTTTTCAAATTCAAAATCAAATTTCAAAACCTTTGAAATTTAAAATTAAATTTAATCAAGTTCAAAATAACATCAAACCCAAACAAATCAAATTCAAATCAAAACACATCCCAGATTCAAACTATTCAAATTCAAATTTGTCAAATCAAATTTCAAATTCAAACACTTTCAAATTTAAAACCAAATTTAAATTCAAAAATTATTTAAATCTCAAGTTCCAAAATTAAAATATGATCCTCTGTATAGAGTAAGTTTCTTCTATACATGATCATCCAGACTCGATCCTCTATATAGAGCAAGTTTCCTCTATATACGATCATCCAGACCCGATCCTCTGTATAGAGCAAGTTTCCTCTATATACGATCATCCAGACCCGATCCTCTGTATACAGCAAGTTTCCTCTATATACGATCATCCAGACATGATCCTCTATATAGAGAAAGTTTTCTCTATATACGATCATCCAGACCTGATCTCTGTATAGAGCAAGTTTCCTCTATATACGATCACCCTGACTCAATCCTCTATGTAGAGCAAGTTTTCTCTACATATGATCATCCAGACCCGATCCTCCGTATAGAGCAAGTTTCCTCTATATACGATCATCCAGACCCGATCCTCTGTATAAGCAAGTTTCCTCTATATACGATCACCTTGACCCATCCTCTGTATAGAGCAAGTTTCCTCTATATACGATCACCCTGACTTGATCCTCTGTAGAGTAAGTTTCCTCTACATATGATCATCCAGACCTGATCCTCTGTATAGAGCAAGTTTCCTCTATATACGATCATCCAGACCC
The DNA here is from genome assembly GCA_019925795.1 of Dendrobium chrysotoxum. Classification (NCBI taxonomy): domain Eukaryota; kingdom Viridiplantae; phylum Streptophyta; class Magnoliopsida; order Asparagales; family Orchidaceae; genus Dendrobium; species Dendrobium chrysotoxum. The sequence continues at coordinate 6,473,169 of CM034299.1, read as the reverse complement.
GATCCTCTGTATAGAGCAAGTTTCCTCTATATACGATCACCCTGACTCGATCCTCTGTGTGAAGCATGTTTCCTTTACACATGATCATCCAGACTCGATCCTCTGTATAGAGCAAGTTTCCTCCTCTATGTATGATCATCTAGTTTTGATCATCTATGTGAAGCAAGTTTCCTTCACATATGATCATCCAGTCGGATCCTCTATGTAAAGCAAGTTTCCTTTACATACGATCACTCCCAGACCCTATTTTCTACGAACTAATGCTTCTTCTCACAGGATCATCCAGTTTTCTTTTCCTTAAGGTTAGATGTGAGTCATCGTGCTTTTTATCCTTAGGATTAGATCCGCTAGTGGTGGAG
>CM034299.1:6221665-6472310 GCA_019925795.1 Dendrobium chrysotoxum | reverse complement strand
CATATCATCCTGGATGATCAAGTCATTTTAAAATCATCCAGCATGTTATGACCTGTACGTCCAGAGCTGTGAACCGAACGATAGTGGCACTTCTTGAACAAATCGTATAGGATGATATACACATCAGCCTGGACGATCAAGTCATTTTGAAATCATCTAGCACAAGTTCACCTGGACGACCAGAGCTGTCCTCTGGATGAAATTCTTGATTTATACTAATCGTCCCGGATGATAGCAGAATCGTCCCGGGCGATCGCATAATCGTCCCGGGCGATCGCATAATCGTCCCAGACGATCTGAACAAACATTTGTTCTAATCGTCCAGAGAAGCCTGATCGTCCGGACTGAAATGTGTGATTTTGAACTGATTGTCCTGGACGATCTGTGATGACTAGTTGAGATTTAGAGCAATTTTTGAGCCCTCCTTTAAAAGATCTTTTTCTTCCAATAAGAAAAATCTTTTGCCACTTTCCTTTCTAGAGAAAACCTTGAGAGAGAGAGATCTTGGGAGAGAGAGAGAGGATCTTGTGAAGGGGAGTTTGTGAGGGATTCACAAAAGTTGCTCCAAGCAAGGATCAAAATCGTCTTCTCTGCTCGTCGTCTCTTATCTTGTCGGTGTCTCTTGGGAGGATCGTCAACAAGAAGATCTGGGTTCTCTGCCCGCTTCAGGAGGAAGCAAAAGGAGTTCAGGTTCTCTGCCTGCTTCAGGAGGAAGCGAAAGGAGTCAAGGTTCTCTGCCTGCTTCAGGAGGAAGCGAAAGGAGGTCAGGTTTTTTGCCTCACCGAGTTGGTGGAAAGGAGTTTTGTACAGGCTTCTCCGCCTTGCTGTGGGAGCAAAAGGAGAGTCACTTTTGTGTTAGTGCAATACCTGGAGGGGAGGCTCCGGGGAGTGGACGTAGGTCAAGTTGACCGAACCACTATAAAATTTGGTGTGTTCTTTCTTATTATTTTTCACACTTACTTTTCTGTAGATGTTTGTGTGATTGTGCCTATTATTCTGTTATCGCTAAACATCCACAAATCATCGCATAACTGTAATCATTTTAAAACATTCATAATGATTTTCTAAATCATTGTTTGCTCACAAATTTTTAAAACTACCAATTCACCCCCCACCCCTCTTGGTTAGCCTCGGGACTAGTTCATAAGGGCTTAACATCTTTATCAAACTTTTAAGTGGTATCAGAGCATACCCACTTGACTTTCAAGTGGTATCAGAGCGGGATTCAAAAAATTAGGTTTAAAAACTTTTGAATTTGATCTATGGCTAACTTTGGTAATCGTAATACTGCTTAAGGTTATTCAATTACACGACCGCCATTATTTGATAACATACCTTTTGATTTTTAGAAAACTCGCATGTCCAATTTCTTTAATCTCTAGATTATCGCATGTGGATGCTTGTTAAGGATGGCTATGAAGCACCTTTTAGAATGGTTAACAATGTTAAAACTGAATTGCCTTTCACTGAATGGACTTTTGATGATCGTGACTTAGCCCAATTGAATGCCAAATATTTGAACTTTTTTTATGCCTTAAAATCTGAGGATTACATGTGTGTCTCTACTTGTACAACTGGTAAAGAAATTTGGGATAGATTGTGCATCACTTATGAAGGTACATCTGAAGTCAAACAGTCTAGGTTAAACATATTGCTCCATGACTACAAACTTTTTTGCATGAAACCTAGTGAGTCTATATCTGAAATATATACTAGGTTTACACATATTGTAACATCCCTGCATGCCTTAGGAAGAGAACTAACCAACTATAAAAAAGTCAATAAAATCTTGAGATGCTTGCCCTCTTCCTATGATGCAAAAATAACTGTGATCACTGAATCGAAAGATTTGAACAATTATTCTGTTGATAACTTACTTGGATCACTCATTGCATACGAGCAAGGGGTGAACCAAAGACAGCTTGATGCAGGTGAGAAGAAGAAGGAGAAAACTATGGCAGAAGGCCAACGATAGTGAGACTGACTTTTCCGGGTCTGATAGCGATGATGTTGCCTTAATCACTAAGCAATTCAAAAGCTTTCTAAGGAAGAAACATAAGAACTTTCGTAAGTGGAATAAGGGTAAGTCCAGTAAAATTTTTAAATGTTCATTTGATACTGTTTATTTTGAATGTAGAAAGCCTTGACACATTAAGGCTGACTGTCCTACACTTAAAGTTCACCCAAGCAAGGAGAAGGGTGAGGAGAAACACAAGTTTAGGAAGTACAAGAAGTGGATTCAGAAGGCATTCTGGGCAGATTCTGCATCCGACTCCTCTGAGATTGAAGCTAAGGAGGAGGAAACCAACTTGTGTCTGATGGCTAATGATCATTCTGGTCAGTCTGATCAAGAAGAGGTATGCAAGCTTACTTATGATCAATTGCTAAAAGTTTCTGAGAAAATTCATTCATCGTATAGGAAACTCAAGAAATTACATGCTAGCCTGAAATTAGATTTCCTAACTTTGTAAAAAGAGCATGCTGTTGTGGTTAAAGATCATTCTACACTTGATAGCAATCACATGTCTTTACCTGATGAATTTGATGAATTGAACAAAAAGTATTCTGATTTAATTATTGAACATGATTTGTTAAAGACATCGCATATTGAATTAAAAGCTGAATTTAAAGAATTAGAAACTCATGCATCTGATTTAGATAGCAGTGAACATCATCTGAAATTTGAGATTGTAAGTTTGAAAAAAGAAAATGAATTTTTGAGTGTAAAAATTTGTGCTTTTGAGAAAAATGAAACTCCACCTATTTTTGTATAATTTTATGCACCTCCACCATTTAAAAAATCTGGTTCAAAATCATTAAAGCATGTTTCATTCAAACCAAGGAATAGGCACTATCACCCACATAGATTAGTTAATCCTTTTCCTGGTGTTAGATATTTTTCTTGTGGCATGTTAGGACACATCTCTCACACCTGCACTGTTCACCGTAGTACATATTGGGTGTGGAGGCCCAAATTACATGCTTCATAGTACAGCACATATGCATTGCATTCTTCTTTTCATAAGAAGGTACCTAAACTTGTTTGGGTTCCTAAATTTGACATTTGATGATTTTGTAGGTGTGCTCTCACACAAGACCTAGTGAGCGCATGTGGTACCTAAATAGCGGATGCTCAAGACATATGACTGGAGATGCAAATCAGTTCATTTCACTGGAGACCAGGGCTAGAGGCAATGTTACACTTGGAGACAACACCACCATAAGGGTGGTAGGGTCCGGTATAATTGGTGATTCAAAGAACTTCATTATTGATAATATTTTTCTTGTAAATGGATTGAAACAACTTGCTGAGTATCAGTCAACTCTATGATAAAGGATACAACATCAAATTCCTGCCCACTTACTACATTATAAGCTTAAATGCTAAAATTATTTTGTAAGGACAAATGGTCAATAATGTCTACATGCTGGATGTAAGTTGCTTTAAAACTGATGTTTTAATCTATTTAAAAACTGCTGATGATGAGTCTTGGTTGTGGCACAGGAGATTATGTCATGCCAGTATGAAAATCCTTAGGAGAGTCACCCAAAAAGACTTAGTTAAAGGTGCCCCCAAGCATAAGTTCACTAAGGACCACTTGTGTGAAGCCTATCAATTAGGGAAGCAAGTCCAGTCCTCCTTTCACTCCATTAAGGACATCAGCACCTCTAGACCTTTAGAAGTCCTTCACATGGATCTCTTTGGACCCATTAGCACTGTCAGCTTAGGGGGGAAAGTCTTTGATTTTGTGATTATTGATGATTACTCAAGGTTCACTTGGATTAAATTTCTGTCACATGAATCTGAGTCATTTGATGAATTTAAGTCTTTCTCTACTTGGATTCAGAGGAAGTTAGGTTGTGAGATCTTGACTATTCATAATGATCATGGTGGAGAGTTTGAAAATGTAATGTTTGGAACATTCTGTGAGGAGCAAGGGATTAGCCATAATTTTTTAGCTCCTAGGACCCCTCAGTAGAACGTGATAGCTGAAAGGAAGAACAGGACCTTAGTGGAAGCCGCTAGAGCCATGCTTGATGAGTATTCACTTCCAAAATACTTTTGGGCTGAAGCAATGAACACTACCTGTTATGTGCTGAATAGGGTGAATGTTAGATCCAATTTGAATAAGACATCCTATGAGATCATCAAGGGTAGAATTCCAAACCTGTCCCACCTCCATGTCTTTGGCTGTAAGGTTTTCATTCTAAACAACGGGAAATCATCCTTAGGAAAATTTGACCCCAAATCTGATGAAGAAGTATTCTTAGGCTATTCTAGTGGGGAAATCCTTTAGGGTGTTTAATAAGAGGACTTTGGTGGTGGAAGAGACAACTCATGTGGTATTTGATGAATCTGATCCTAAGGAGTCTAGCGTTGAGGAAGAAGAAGAGGTAAGAGAGATTACCCAAGGAGTTGAAAATACAAATCTGGAGGAAAGGGTAGAGCCTCAAAACATTTTGCCTAGAGATTGGAAATATTCTTCGAGTCATCCTAAAGAACTAATCTTAGGAGACCCTTCTAAAGGTGTTAGGACAAGGCACAGACTTAGGAAGGAAGTAAACCACTCTGTCTTTATCTCAATGATTGAACCCACCAACATCAATCAAGCCCTTTCTGATAAATTTTGGATCTTAGCTATGCAAGAGGAACTGAATCAATTTGTAAGGAATGATGTTTGGGAGTTAGTAGAAAGACCTAGGAATTAAAGTATAGTGGGAACCAAGTGGGTCATTAAGAATAAGATGAATGATTCTGGTGTGGTGGTTAGGAATAAGGAAAGATTGGTGGCTAAGGGGTACAATCAGATTGAAGGAATTGATTTTGAGGAGACTTTTGCCCCTATAGCTAGATTGGAAGCCATTAGAGTGCTACTAGCCTTTGCCTGTTATAAAGGATTTAAGTTATTTCAAATGGATGTCAAGAGTACCTTTTTAAATGACGTAATAAAAGAGGATATCTACGTAGAGCAACCCCCAGGTTTTGAGAGTTCCCAATATCTAAATTATGTTTACAAATTAAAAAAAGGCCTTATATGGATTGAAGCAGGCACCCAGATCTTGGTATGAGAGGCTTAGCACATTCCTACTGTAAAGAGAGTTTGTTAAGGGGAGCGTAGACACCACCCTTTTCCTTAGGAAAGTAAGAGATGATCTACTCATTATCCAGATCTATGTTGATGATATACTTTTTGGATCTTCTGATAAAGACCTATGTGATGATTTTTCTAAAATAATGAGTAAGGAGTTTGAGATGAGTATGATGGGAGAATTATCCTACTTTTTGGGGTTTAGCATAAGGCAAATGGATGATGGAACTTTTCTGAATCAATCAAAATATACTAAAGACATCTTGAAGAAATATGAAATGTACAAAGCTAAGCCAATCAACACTCCCATGAGTTCTAGTGTTTAGTTAGATAAGGATTCAAATGGAAAATCTGTTGATCAGAAGAAGTTTAGGGGAATAATTGGATCACTGCTTTACCTGACTGCTAGCCGACCTGATATTATATTTAGTGTTTATCTTTATGCTAGATTTTAAGCTGATCCTAAAGAGTCCCACCTGACTGCTGTTAAGAGAATTCTTAGATATCTTTTAGGGACCCCAAACTTAAGAATCTGGTACCCTAGGCACATCACTTCTTTTGAGATTATTGGATATTCTGATTCTGACTTTGCAGGATGTAGAGTGGATAGAAAGAGTACTTCTGGAACTTACCAATTCTTAGGATAGTCTTTAGTCTCCTGGTCCAGTAGAAAATAGAACTTAGTTGCATTTTCTACTGCTGAAGCTGAGTACATTGCCTTAAGAAGTTATGTGGCCCAAGTCTTTTGGTTGAAGCAACAAGTTTTGGATTTAGGATTACCTGTTGGCACAATTTCAGTTCTATATGATAATACTAGTGCCATTTATATTTCTAAGAATCCAATCCAACACTCTAGAACCAAACACATTGATATAAGGCAACTGTACTCAGCTTGACATATGGGCACTGTTATAAAAGGGGACATTGAGCTACATCATGTAGCAACTGAAAATCAACTGGCTGACAAATTTACTAAACCACTGGCCTTTTGACTCATTCAGCATTTTGAGGATCAGATTAGGTGTGATTGACATAAATGCTTGATTCTGATGACTGATGATTTCTGAGTTTTTTTTATTTTATTTTATTTCTATTAGTCTTTTGATTTAATTATCTATTTTCTATTTTATTTTTATTCAGTGCTGATTTTCTTCCTACCTTTTATTATTTTTTTGATTTGAGCATTTATTTTGATAAGATTTCCTACTTATTTTTTGATTCACTATTTTAATCTTTTAAAAAAAAATCAGATCACTACTCACTACTGCTGATAAACTGAATTTCTGACTAAAAACTTTACCTTATTTTTTGTTTGGAAGCTTGTAAGCAGTGATTGATTCCACTGGATCTATTAAAGGGAAGAAACATTGATGATTGTTTCTCTTCCTCTAACTCCTTTAATGGTGTATTATTTCTTTTGGATAAAAATCTTCTTCAAAATTAAAAAGTTGGTTTTTGAAACAGAGATCTCTTTTATCTTCCTATAGTAATCTACCTCATATAAATAGTATTTTTAAAGTTTTGAGTCATTATTATAATTTTCTGAACCAAGTGATTGCACTTATCATATGATGTATGATTTTTATTTTGTGAATTACTCTTTCCTATTATACAGAGTGAGTTTTGTCGTCTCTTATGTCTGGAAGGTAATTTCACAGCTGAGATTCTTTAACGATTTTGAAACGGAGAAAGCTTACAAAAGATGCGCAAAGAGCGCTAAAATGAAAAGAGGCACAAAATTAGCCCAAACTAAAAAGATACGCAATATCGCTAAAAATTAAAAGGATACACAAAGTGTATCAAAAAATTAAAAGATGCACAAAACGTCAAACAAATTGAAAAGAGGCATAAAATGAGCCCACAAAGAAATAGGCTTTCTTCCCTTTCAGATCTTTAAATATCTTAGAAAAATCCATGCACCCTCAATATTTTCAAAAGCTTGAGACAAAAAATTATGATTTCTGATTTCTTACTTTGTAATACTATTATATCAGATATTTTTCTGGAACAAGGCTTGAAAGGATCTTTTTTCGAATCTAATTTCTTTTCTTCTGAATTGGACTTTTATTTTGAAAGGAATTTGCACCTATAAGGTGTCTAAGGTGGGAGTTACGAAAGTTAATTTTCTAATTTTTTTTTTAGATTTCAACACTGTCGATCTTCTTCTTATGGGTTTTTGGATTAAAAATCAAGGGAAAATTCTGATTTTACTGGAGCGGATCGAGAAAAAAAAATCATTATTTTTAGTACATGCTTTCTTTTACTATGCATTAGCTACTATATTCTTCTTTTCATTTATTTTGTGTGTTTTTTGTTCGTATTATGTTGTCTGTTCTTCCTCCTTTTTATGATGTCAAAAGGGGGAGTTAGTGTTTTAAGTGACTAGTAGTTTCTTGTACTGTTATAGTTGTTTCTTATATTGCTTATGTTTTATAGTTATTTTTCTTATTATATTTTATGTTTAGTGAAATTTGAAATGATATTTTTCTTTCATGTGTGCGTTGAGTACTCCTGTATATTTTATTTAAAACTATTGTATCAATGTTTGCCATCATAAAAAAGGGGAAGATTATTGTGAATCTAGTTTTAAGGGTCATGATTTTGATGATAATAAATATTTCTATTTCTGGTTTCCTGTTTAATCTTTTAGGTACGTAGGATCAATTGCAAGTTCAAGCCAGTCCAAGATCGAGTCAGTCTATTTTGAAATTTAGGTCCAATGTATTATTTTCATCTTTATTGAGTCAAATGTTATGTAACTGATCCCCTAGCTAAGTAACCCTGCACACACACACTCAGGGGGAGCGATTTAGTGAATTAGAGTTTCTATTCATTTTTTTGTTCTAATCGTCCTGGACGAAATTAGCATCGTCCTAGACGATCCGATAAAAATAGAAATCCTAATTAGGATGATCATGTTAAGTCAGTTTGATTAAGCTGATCATCCAGGACGATCCCCATATCGTACCGGACGATAGGCTTAAATTAGAAATTCTCAGCCGCCAGATTAAGTTAGACAAGTTTTTTATTTTTAGAGATTTGGTCTGATCATCCTGAATGATACGTGTATCATCCTGAACGATCCCTTACAATCATACCTAAATTAGTCTGGTGATTAAAGAAAGTAATTAAGGTCTGATTGATTCGATCATATCATCCCGGATGATCGCAGGATCATACAGGATGATATGTCCAAAATTCTAATCGTCCAGTGCCTTTAACCTGTATGTCCTGAGCTATATTCAGGATGATATTCACGATTTTGAACTAATCGTATGGGACGATACTCATATCATCCCGGACGATCAAGTCATTTTAAAATCATCCAGCATGTTATAACCTATACGTCCAGAGCTGTGAACCAGACGATAGTGGCACTTTTGAACTAATCGTACAGGACGATAAACATATCAGCCTGGACGATCAAGTCATTTTGAGATCGTCCAGCACAAGTTCACCTAGACGACCAGAGCTGTCCTCTGGACAAATTCTTGATTTATACTAATCATCCCGGACGATTGTAGAATTATCTCAGACGATCTGAATAAGCATTTGTTCTAATCTTCTAGAGAAGCCTGATCGTCCAGACTGAAACATGTGATTTTGAACTGATCTTACAGGACAATCTATCGATTGTCCAGGATGATCTGTGACGATCAGTTGAGATTTGGAGCAATTTTTGAGCCCTCCTTTAAAAGATCTTTTCTTCCAATAAGAAAAATCTTTTGCCACTTTCCTTTCTAAAGAAAACCTTGAGAGAGAGAGAGAGAGAGAGCTTGGGAGAGAAAGAGAGGATCTTATGAGGGGGAGTTTGTGAGGGATTCACAAAAGTTGCTCCAAGCAATGATCAGAGTCGTCTTCTCCACTCGTCGTCTCTTGTCTTATCGTTGTCTCTTGGGAGGATCGTCGGTAAGTAGATCCGGGTTCTCTGCCCACTTCAGGAGGAAGCAAAAGGAGTTCAGGTTCTCTGCCTACTTCAGGAGGAAGCGAAAGGAGTCAAGGTTCTCTGCCTGCTTCAGAAGGAAGCGAAAGGAGGTCAGGTTCTCTGCCTCACCGGGTTGGTGGAAAGGAGTTTTGTACAGGCTTCTCCGCCTTGCTGTGGGAGCAAAAGGAGAGTCACTTTTGTGTTAGTGCAATACCTGAAGGGGAGGCTCCGGGGAGTGTATGCAGGTCAAGTTGACCAAACCACTATAAAATATGGTGTGTTCTTTCTTATTATTTTCAGCACTTACATTTCTGTAGATGTTTGTGTGATTGTGCCTATTATTCTGTTATCGCTGAACATTCACAAATCATCGCATAGTTGTAATCATTTTAAAACATTCATAACAATTTTCTCAATCGTTGTTTGCTCACGAATTTTTAAAACTATCAATTCACCCCCTCTTGGTTAGCCTCGGGACTAGTTCATAAGGGCTTAACATCCCTATCGAACTTTCAAGTGGTATCAGAGCATACCCACTTGACTTTCAGAAAGTTGTCATAATTTTGAGTACTCCAAATGTGGGAGAATTTTGCTGAAATGGTCCTCTGCAAAGGTGAACTTTTCCCCCTCTAACATCTCTTCTCAAATGAATTTTGGAATGGTGTGCAATGGTTCCAACCCTCCTTTTCAATTTTTTGTTATTTATGCTTATAATAATAATGGGGAAAGAAAAGAGCTTTGGGATAATTTAAGGGCAATTTCTCCCCCTTTGGATATTCCCTGGATCATTATGGGAGACTTCAATTACTATAGGTTTCCCTCTGATAAAGCTGGTGGGAATGGGCTACATTATAATAGGCTTACATATTTCAATTTGTTAAGTTTTGACACAAATTTGTAAGATCTTGATTTAATTTGGAACTTTTTCACTTGATTCAATCAAAGGATTGACAACCTAATACATATAAAGCTCTACCATGCCCTTGTCAATGATTGTTGGCTGGAATACTTCCCAATTCTTACTATTCCATTATAAATCCTACCTATTATGATTATTTTCCCTTAATTCTACATCCAAGATTCTAATCATCACATTCCTATTTAAAAATTATTGGGCAAAATTGTACAAGTTTTGGAGCATCCTTATCTCAATTTTTGTTGCTAAACCTGTTGGCAACCCCATTGTAGATTTTTACTCCAAGCTTAAGCAACTAAAATCCTCTATTAAGACTAAGAATTGGGCCACTTCAAATGCAGTTGCCAAGCACCTATCTGACCTTCAATTAACCCAAGGTGATTGCATTGAAAAGTTGGGTTCTGACCCTCTGAATGAGTATAATTGTGAGCATAAGAGTATAAACTTTCATATGTTGAACTTTTCTTTTTCTTGGGCCTCATGGATTATTCGAAGGGCTAAAAATAAATAGTTAGCACATGTAGAGGATGATCTCAAATTTTTATACTCTAAGATCCACATAAGGAAAAAACTATAAGAAAATTTTCTATCACCTTGGCCATGACTGACCGCTTCTCTAGCTATGTTGATGTTGTTGACTCCACCATCAATTACTTCCAAATTCTTTATAACTCTCCACCTCCCCTACCCTTGATGTCAGTCATTTTCCTTCTAGTGTTGTACTCTCTATGCATCTAGTAGACTCCCTTACCCTCCATGTTATTGATAGTGAAATCAGGCAGGTTGTTTTCTCTGTCTCTTCCACTTCAGCTCCTAGTCCTAATGGATTTAATTTTGAATTCTACAAGTCCACTTGGTTGCTTGTGGGCCCAAATGTCTGTAAAGTGATGAAATCTATTTTTAACAAATATTGCATGCCTAAGGTTGTTAAGGTCATTACACTGGCTTTAATTCTTAAATTGAACCATGCTAGTTCCATTACTGACTTCAGACCCATATCTCTTTGTAACACCATTTATAAAATTATTGCCAAAGTTCTATCTGTAAGAATTAAACCTCGTCTGCCCACTATCATAAAAGGGAACCAGTCAGGATTCTTAAAACAACAAATATCTACGAACAATATAATTCTTACTATGGAACTCCTGCACTATTCTAGAAAATCTACTAACATGAGGCTCATGTCTGCAAAATGAGATATTTAAAAAGCTTTTGATTGTGTGTCAAGGGAATTTTTGCTTGCAGGTTTAGCTTAGAAAGTATTCCCTTACATCTTCATCTAACAGATTAAAGCATTTATCTCTTATGTTTATTTTTTCATCTATTTAGATGGTACTTTGGAGGGGTTTTTTTGTTTTTGATCCGATGGCCTTATGTAGGGCTACCTATTAAGCCCATACATGTTCTGCAAAGTGATGGATGCTTTTTCTTATCTTTCAGATGGGTCCTCATATGCTGATAAGTTTGAAGCTCTGGACTTTGATGGCTATAGGCAATCTCACATGCTTTATGCTGATGATTTTCTCATTTTTGGGAAAGCTGAGACTCAAAACTGTAATAATTTAAATCAGATCCTTACTCTTTTGCCAGCACTTCGGGTCTTCACATTAACTATAAGAAGATCTCTTTAATTTTCCCTCCTTATTGCCCTAATGCTATCTACATTTGTTTAACCCTCAATATTGTTTCCCCCTCTAATATTACCTGTCTTGGCATAAAAATATCTCCTACAAGAGCTAAACTTGTTGATTTCTCCAACCTTTTGGAATATATTACTAATAAACTTTTTGGATGGAAAGCCAAAGCTCTCTCTTTTGTAGGTAGGTACCAATTTTTATGCTTCACCATTTTAAATACATTATCTTACTAGATAAAGGGGTCTATAATACCTAAAAATATCTTTAAGCATATTGGCAAACTTAATGCTAAATTTCTGTACTTTGGTGATATCTCTACTAAAAAGATGCGTCTTATCTCATGGGCTAACACATGCAAACCCAAATTATAGGGTGGTATAGGCCTTCCCTTCATTTAAGCCGTACAATTCAATTTTTGTTGCTCTCTCATTGGTAGAATATATAACAAGCCATCTCCATTCTCTAAGTGGTTGTTCTATAGATAATCTTCACCTTGGCACTCTCCTCCTACAACAACCACCAAATACTGGAATTTGTTTGCAAAGCTGTAGTTTCTACTATAAGAAAATTTAATTTTAATGTCTTTCCTAGTAGCCCCATATCACTATATTGGGATCACTGGTGAAACGGAGCAATATTGTTAGAAATCCCTGTTTCTGAACATATGATTAATCACTTTCACCCCAATACATGTATTATTGTTATCCTAAATAAAGAGTGATGGTATTTACCTGACTCTGTCACTCCTTCCCTAGCCAACATCTTAACCCACATCCCCATTGGGGGGGTCTACTTCGGTCTACTTGAACTAGGATTAGCATAATAAAGGAAGTAATAAAATTTTTATTGCACAAACATTATGCCTTACATTATTCTTCATATTGTTGGATGGCTCTTGTGGGTGGGCTAAAAATAATTGAGGCTCTTCTTAGAAGAGGCATCATGGTGGACCCTACATGTTATCTCTGCCACTCTTCTCCAAAAAACTACTCACTACCTTTTTTTGAATGTAACTTCTCTTTATTTGTGATTGATGAGTTGATCCCTGGGATTAAGGCACAACTGCTGAGACCCAATGTTTTTCAGGTCTTTGAGATTATTGGTGAAATTGCTACTTTTGTCAAAAATGCAAAAAATGTTCTCAGGCTTTTAACTTGTTGCTCTATCTTCTACTTATGGAGGGAAAGAAATGACAAGAAATTTAGTAATTCTTTTGCTTCTACTTCAATCTGTCACAAAATTAAGAAAGTTGTTTTTCTCAAGGTTACAAAATGGAAGGATAGTAATGCTCTCATGGATCTATTGTAATTTTAGTTTATATGTTTCCCTTTTTGGATTATTCTTTGCCTCACCTTTTTATGACTATTCGCTTGGAGGGCCCTTTGAGAAATCAGCAGGTCATGATCCATTTCTTTTTATGCCTAGTTTTTTATACTGCCTATGACTTTGCTGCTGAGCTATTGCTTTTCCTTTTGGGGGGCAAGGATGAATGGATTACTTCTTTCTACCCTTTGGATGGTAGTCTTTAGCAATCAGCTTACCAAGTTTATGGGCATACTCTGTAACCAAGGGTTTGCTGGCTCGTAGTCATCAATGCAATTCTTCTTATTCTAAGCCTTTTTTAGACCTATACTCTTCTGTTTCCGCTCCCTTTAGGTTTCATGTTTAATTTTGGTGATCTTCTTCACAAGGTCTTTGTGAGCTTCTTTGCTCATTTTCTGTTGGTATTTTACATAATTTTTCTTTATCCTTCTGTTGTAACTAGTTTTTCTCACACGTAACAAGTTTTTTCTTCAATGGAAATTAGGTTAATGCCCCTACAATTCCAAAAAAAAAAGAATTCTCTAGAGATTAAAATTCCTCCATGCATGCAAAAATTGAACAGTAAAGCACATCCCCTAATTGCCAAAGAGCCCTCCAAATGCCAAATGCAGGTTACCACATCGACCCTCCAAGGGAACTCCTAAAGCAACCATTCATCATCATCTGTATAATGCACAACCCTCCAATAATTTTTTTTTTTTTTGGAAAATTAGGGGCTAACTCCATTCATTAACAAAAATGAAGATTACAAAAAAGAGATGATTACAGTATATAAAAAAGAAAAAGAGCTTCCATAAAAATATGGTAAGCTCCAAAAATCCCAAAATTAGTGATGGGTCAAAAATTTGAGAGAATCTAATAGAAATCGCAAAATTGAGATGAAATAATAGAGAATACATTGGTTTAAATGTGAATCTTGGATGCTTTCAGTTATCTCATTGATGGGGAGGTTGCTTCTGTTGGGTTTATTGGTGCTAATATGGGATCCTATTGCATTTCACATCTTCTTTATGCTAATGACCTTCTGGTGTTTGGGAAAGCCAATACTCAAAATGTCACCTATCTTATGAAAAATCCTTAATACCTTTTCTAATTACACTAGTTTACTTGTGAATCTTGAAAAAAGCTTCTTGATTACATATCTGAATTCCCCTTCCTCTACAGATATTTGCAACATCCTTAACATCCCAACTCCTTGCTCCAAAATCACATACCTTGTCATTCCCATTTCATCTAAGAGAGCTAAGATTTTTATTTCTCCCATTTGTTGGAGAAAGTTACTAACCATTTGTCTGGTGGGAAAACTAAGGCACTCCCTTCTACAGGTAGGCTTCAGTTTTTAAAATATAGTATATGTAATACTATAGCATGTGTGATTCATGATGCCATTTTGCCAAAAACTACATGCAAATTTATGAGAAAAATATGTGCTTTTTTTTTTTGGAGATATTCAGGCTAAGAAACTTCATCAAATATATTTGAGTAATACCTACAAATCTCTTTATATGGGAGGGTTGGGGTCCCAGCTCCTCAAGCCCTTAGGTTTGCCTACAATTGCACTGTTATCAATAAATTATATAATGTCATGTTCCCTATTTCTTATTGGCTCTATGTTATATAGACTTCACCATGAAAACCATCTAATCCCAACTCTTCTACCTTTTTGAAAAGAATCAGCCACACTACTTCATTGGTTAAATATAAGTTCTCTTTTGAGATTAATGCAATGCCGCCAATATCTCTCTATTGGGACCATTAGTGTAAGGGATCATCTCTGATCTTTCTACTGTGCCAACCATTAATTTCTCTTTTGAGGGTAATGCTACAATTTATGTTCTAATTTTTGACAAGAGCTAGAACGTCCTAGCTGCCTTCTCCCCTTATCTCAGAAACACCATTATTTCTATCCCTATTAATGACACTTCTTCTATGAGTCTTATATGGGATAATTCTGAAGCTAGCACTTTCAAAGATTTTTACTTAGAATTTTTTAAAGATCTACGAATACAAGCTAGCACTTTCAATAATTCTAGGATAGAGATACTGACAAAAATGTTAGTTACTTAAGTGAGAGAGATTGTGAAACCTCTTAAATAAAAGAAGCTAAACTCGTAAACATTAAGACGCCTTTTTATGTAATTGTTAAAATTTTATTTAAGAAACTTTATAGTTCATCGTGCTCATCCTAAAGAAATCCTGAGATGAGTGACCTTCTAGAAAATTACACCAACAAGACAAAGCCGTGAGGCCCTTAAGCCAAAGCGGACAATATCTCGATAGTTAAGATTTTGGGTTGTTAATTTGTTAACAGTTCATTCTTTCCTTTGATGGTGTTATCTTGATTTTGACCCTCCCAGGTTTGTTGGGATTTTGCTTTGAGCTTCTCTGATTTATATGGAAGCTCTTATAAATTTTTCTTAGCCTTTACACTATAAACATCAATTTTATAACACCCTCTTTTTGATCAATGAATGGAATTTGCCCCTAATTTTTCAAAAAAAAAAAAGAGAGAATATATCAAGGCCTGCACTCAGAAATGGTAAAATATACAATTAGAATACAACAATATAGAGCACTAGTAGTAGAGACACCCCTGACTGCCTGAGGACTATCCAAGGGGAGGTCAAAATACAGGATATCATCATCATCCAAGGTCCAAAAACTAACAAAACCTGCTAAACCAAAACTCTGAAAAGGCAACCAATATGCATCATGGAATAAGGCAATTTGATGGAACCAACAACCCAGCTCATAAAATTCGCATCACCAAAAAAGATGTATCATATGAGAAAGGCTATTTGATAAGGCCCAACAACCCAGCACCAAACAAAACAAGAACAAGCAAGAGCTACAAATAAGTTCAAAAATTGTTTTGACCCTCTAGTAATCGAACCAGTAGCACAAGAGAGTAAACAGAAGACGGATGTAGAGCATGATAAACTAAACATAGAAAGAAAATAAGTAGTAGCATAAATATGTAACGACTATATTTAGCCCAAAGTAGAATGACAGATAAGTTCAGATGGAATGAGTAGATATACTCCAGAAATATAAACTAGACCAAAAGGTTACTAGAGAGAAAGTGAGAAAGGGTTCCCGTTAACTTCTTCTGCATCAAAATGTTTCTGTATCTAGCAACATTTTTTAGGCAGGAGCTCCGCTAGGGTTTTTCTTTTCCGCCTAGTTCCCACCTCCCCTCCTTTCACCCCCCCTTCGGCTTGGTCAGAGGACTCTCTCTACCTCTACATGGGTTCCTCCATCTCCCATCTTGACTATTCTCCGCTTATTGCTCCTTCTGATGGAGCCACCGCTTCTTCCCCCATAACTGGAAAAACACAGTCGTCTCTTTAGACCCAGCCACTAAAGATCTTCCTCTCTCCTTTTACCCTTCTGAGCCTAAAGTTATCCCTTTTATTGGTGATACCCTCACCAAAGGTGCTCAAGAATGGAACTTGTGCCTTGTTGGTTATTCTATTGGTCGACGAGCTTTCTACGAAGCTTTACTAGGGGCCATTCATAAAAGTTGGGCACTATACTAAAAGGTTCATTTTAGCTTCTCTCCCTTAGTAAAGGCTTCTTCCTTTTGCATTTTTCATCTGAGGAGGATTATGACATGACCTGGTCTAGGGGGTTTAGTTTTTCCTAGGTAAACTTTTCATTTTTTTATAAGTGGTTCCCCTTTTTCGTCCTAGGAGGGAAGACTTCACTTCTGTGCCTATATGGATTAAAATACTTTATCTTCCTCTGGTTTGCTAGAACTCTGAGGGTATTTCTAGGATTTCTACTAAGGTTGGCATTCCTCTTGCTATGGATACCTTAACAGCTCAAAAGACCCAACTTACCTTTGCGCTTGTATGTGTGCAAGTCAATAACTCTGCTAAGTACCCTGAAGAAATTCCTATTTTGCTATATGGTGATGTGTTTAACCTGAAGGTTCAATATGAATGGCGCCCAACTCATTGTGTGTTATGTAATTCTCTGGCCCATTATTCCTCGGTCTGCCCCTCAAAGCCAAAATTACCCTCTGATCCCTCTAACAACCCACAAGTAAAGCCACCCACCTCACGTGGAAGAAGCTTAAGCAAGAAGCCCTCAAATCATTTTTCTGCTCCTCCCTTGCACCCCACAACCTCTACCACATCCCAAAATAACATAATTCTCCAAGCATACTCATCTGCTACCTCTTCCCAGCAACCAGATAGTTTAACACTTCCTCCCTCCTCCTCTACTTCTCTACTTGTTAAAAACCCCTTTTAGATCAGATTCAAAATACCCAAGCGCATCATGCTGGTTCTTTTATCAAGGTCTCCTCTCAAAGTTTACCTGTTATGTGTGTACTGTATATTGAGATCCCGTCTATTTCTTCTTTCTCTAAGGACCCACAATTTACCTCAATACCAAAATTGAATTCCCCCACCGAAGATGGTAATGCTTCCTCAATATTGGCCCAACCCACTCACCTGATGTTCCCCCTGGGGTTCTATCTCTAAACAAGTTTGACATTCTCCAGCTGCAAGAAGATAACTTGAATGATCCCAAATCCTATGAGTCTAGCCTTATACAGCTAAAGAGTTTGACTCCAATCAGTAGAAGTCTAATTTAGTCCATTAGCCAAAATCCACAAAGGGGAGGCAAAGAAGAAAACCCCCCAACTGTCAAAGTAATAATGTATGTTACTTCTATAGCGACCTGGAACATTAAAGGGTTCAATAGCCCTGATAAGGTTCTTTGTTGTAGATGTTTGATTAGTTCTTTTAAGCTAGATATGTTGTATTTATTGGAGAATAGGATTCATTTTTCCTCTCTCTAAGACCCTTATTTCATTTCAAACCGCAATGTCTTTGCCTCTAAAGCTTGTTGCAACAATTTTGACCTTTCCAAGTCTGAACGTATTTGGATTAAATGGAATTCATCTAGACTAAATTTTTCACCTTCTATTATTACCCCTCAACTAATTATGGGCGCTATTTCATATGGAGGCTCTCCTACTTTTCAACTTTCAATCATCTATGCTTCTAATAGTGAAGCTGAAGGACTCACCTTATGGAATGACATCCGATCTCTCATGCCTGCTCCTAAAACCCCTTGGATCATCATGGGGGATTTCAACTACTGGAGATTTGCATTTTATAAAGCTGGTTGATATACTCTCTCTCAGAGTAGGCTTTGGGAATTCATTTCTATGATTTTTATACTAATTTAAAAGAATTGCAATTATTGGGTAGCTTTTACAGTTGGTCCAATCAATAGTTGGATAACCCTATTCACATCAAATTAGATAGGGTTTTGGTGAATGAGGATTCGCTATCCTCTTTCCCTTCCACATTCTGTTGCATCGAACCTCCGTCCTGCTCATATCACTGCCTTATTCTGCTTCATCCTAACACTTCTCATCCCTCAAATCATAGATTTCTTTTTAAAACTTATTGGACCATAATTGGAAGGTATTTGGATATTGTGCTTGACGTCTTATCTGCTCCTACTAATGGAAACCCCATCATTGACTTTTGCCTTAAACTTAAGAAATTAAAAGGGGGTATTAAGTTAAATAATTGGGCTAGCTCTTCCATTATCAACACCTATCTGGTTTACCTTTATTGTAAGCAATTGAATTGCTTGGAGAAGCTTAATGCTGATCCTCTCAATGGTTCCCTCAATGCTTCTCTAAAGTATATTAATAATCATATTGTAAAATTTTCATCCATAACTACTTCATGGGTGATTCAGTGTGCTAAAGCCTGTTAGCTTTCTCATGGGGAGGAAGATTTGAAGTTCTTATATGCAAAAATTTGAGCTAGAAATTCTAGTAATAAGGTTGCTCTAAACCTGGGATCCATTCATCCCAACTCCATAAGATCAGATGCTATTCAATCCATCATCAACCATTTTCAAACTCTCTACAACCCCCCTCTGCTAACCTCTATTGACCTCTATTGACTTATCTCTTTTCCCTGCTAGCAATACCGTGCCCTTAGCTTGGATCGCTTCTCTTACTCAGCCGATTTCTGAAGTGGAAATTAAAAGTGCAGTCTTTTATGGAACCTCCAACTCTGCACAAGGTCTTGATGGTTTTAACATTCATTACTATAAAACAGGTTAGTGAAAGTTTGATAGGAATGTTAAGCCCTGATGAACTAGTCCCGAGACTAACCAAGAGGGGGTGAATTAGTTATTTAAAATATTCATGAGCAATAGGAAAGATCTTTTCTATAATTTGCAGCAGAAATAAGTAAACACAGAAATGAAAAGATCAAACACAGATTTCACCCAAGCAGATAATAACAGAAAAGTAAAGTGCAGAAAATAATCAAAAAGAGCACACCATATTTTATAGTGGTTCAGTCAACTTGACCTACGTCCACTCCCCGGAGCCTCCCCTCTGGGTATTGCACTAACACAAAAGTGACTCTCCTTCTGCTCGCACAGTAAGGCAGAAAAGCCTGTACAAAACTCCTTTACACCAACTCGGTGAGGCAGAGAACCTGAACTCCTTTCGCTTTCTCATGAAGCAGGCAGAGAACCCAGACTCCTTTCGCTTCCTCCTAAAGCAGGCAGAGAACATGAACTCCTTTCACTTCCTCCTGAAGTAGGCAGAGAACCCGGATCTTCTTGCAAACGATCCTCCCACAGAAAACACTAACAAGACGAGAGACGACGAACAAAGAAGATGACTCTGATCCTTAAGTGGAGCAACCTTTGTGAATCCCTCACAAACTCCCCCTCATAAGATCCTCTCTCTCTCTCCCAAGCTCTCTCTCTCTCTCTCAAGGTTTCTCTGGAAAGGAAAGTGGCAAAAGATTTTCTTGTTGGAAGAAAAAGATCTTTTATAGGAGGGCTTAAAATTTGCCCTAAATCTCAACTAGTCGGCCAATATCATCCAGGACGATCGCTAGATGGTCATGTACTATCAGTTCAAAATCACCTATTGCAGCCTAGACGATCTGGCTCTTCTAGATGATTAGTAAAAAAAAGTTATTCATATCGTCCTGGATGATCGTAGAATCGTACATGACCATCTAGCGATCGTCCAGGACGATCGTCCAGGACAATTAGTGTAAATCAGGATTTTCATCCAAAAGACCGTTCTGTTTATCCAGAGGAACTTGTGCTGGAGGATCTCAAAATGACTTGATCATCCAGGATGATATGTCTATCATCCTGTACGATTAGTTCAAAAAGTGTCAAAATCATCCTGAGCACCGCTCTGGACGTACAGGTGAAACATGCAGGATGATTTCAAAATGACTTGATCATCCGGGATGATATGAGTATCATCCCGTACAATTAGTTCAAAATCAGGATTATCATCCTGCACACAGCTCTGGATGTACAGGTGAAAGGCACTGGACGGTCAGGATTTCTAACACATCGTCCCGTACGATCCTGCGATCGTCCGAGACGATATGATCGAATCAATCAGACCTTAATTACTTTCCTTAATCACGAGACTATTTTAGGCATGATTGTAATGGATCGTCCAGGATAATACACATATCATCTGGGATGATTAGATCAAATCTCTAAAAATAAAACTTGCCTAACTGGATCTGGCGGCTGAGAATTTTTGATTTTAGCCTATCGTCCCGTACAATAAATGGATCATCCAGGATGATATGCTTAATCAGACAGACTTAACTTGGTCACCCTAATTAGGGTTTCTGTTTTCACTGGATCGTCCAGGATAATGTGGATATCGTTCGGGATGATCAGAATAAAAATTGAACAGAAACTCTAATTCACTAAACTCTCCCCCTGAGTGTGTGTGTGCAAGGTTACTTAGTTAGGAGATTAATTATATTACATTTGACTCAAGAAAAGGAAAATATTACATTTAGACACACTTGGACCCGATCTTGAGTTGGCTTGAGTTGCTTTTGATCTTTTGTACCTGAAATGGCTTAGCCAGGCAAAATAGAATACAAACATATTCGTCATCATCAAAACTATACTTTTTGAATCCAGATTTGCAACAATCTCTCCCTTTTTTATGATGGCAAACATTGATGCAGTAGTTTAAAATAAAACAACCATGAGTTAACCAATGCACATTCGAAAAATAAATATCTTTTCAAATTTCACTGAACAACTAGAACAGTACAGGAAAACAACTACAACTAAAATAAACAACTACAAAATAAGAGTAATACATGAAATAGAAACTACTAGTCACTCAATTAACTCCCCCTTTTGACATCACAAAAAGGAGGAGGAACAGACACAACAATACAAACAGAAAATAGCACAAAACACAAAATAACGAAGTTTTTTTTTAATTGATCTGCTCCAGTAAATCAAAATTTTCCCTTGATTTTGAATCCAAAAACCAATAAGAAGACGATCGACAGCACTGTAATCCAGAAAAATTGGAAAATTGACTTTCGTAACTCCCACCTCATACACCTTATAGATGCAAATTCCTTTCAAAACAAAAATCTAATTCAGAAGAAGGAAATTAAATTTGAAAAGAGATCCTTTCAAATCTTGTTCCAGAAAAATATCTGATATAATAGTATTATAAAGTAAGAAATCAGAAATTATGATTTTCGTCTCAAGCTTTTGAAAATATTAAGTGGTGCATGGATTTTTTTAAGACGTTTAAAGATCCAAAAGGGAAGAAAGCATATTTCTTTGTGGTCTCATTTAGTGCCTCTTTTTTAATTTATTTGGCGCTTTGCGCATCTTTTAATTTTTGATACACTTTATGTATCTTTTTAATTTTTGGTGACATTGCGCATTTTTTCAGTTTGGGCTAATTTTGTGCCTCTTTTTTATTTTAGTGCACTTTGCGCATCTTTTGTAAGCTTTCTCCCTTTTACAATCATTAAAGAATATCAGCTGTGAAATTACCTTCCAGACATAAGAAACTACAAAGCTCACTCTCTATAAAAAGGAAGAGTAATTCACAAAGTAAAAACCATACATCATATGATAAGTGCAATCACCTAGTTCAGAAAATCATAACAATAACTCAAAACTTTGAAAACACTATTTATATGAGGTAGATCTATAGGAAGATAAAATAGATCTCTATTTCAAAAAATTAACTTTTTAATTTTGAAGAAAATTTTTATCCAAAAGAAATAATACACCATTAAAGGAGTTAGAGGAAGAGAAACAATCATCAATATTTTTTCCTTTAACAGATCCAGTGGAATCAATCACTGCTTACTAGCTTTCAAATAAAAACAAGGAAAAACTCTTAGTCAGAAATCCAGTTTATCAGCAGTAGTGAGCAGTGATCTGATTTTGAAAGAGATAAAATAGTAAATAAAAATAAGTAGAAAATCACATCAAAATAAATACTCAAATCAAACTAACAATAAGGCTAAAATAGAAATAAGTACAAAAACAAAAATAACAAAAAATAGATAATCAAATCAAACAACTAACTAATAGAGACAGAATAAAAAACAGACAAATAAAAAATCAGTAGTCATCAGAATCAAGCATTTATGTCAATCACACCTAATCTGGTCCTCAAAATGCTGATTGAGTCAAAGGCCAGTGGTTTAGTAAATATGTCAACCAGCTGATTTTCAGTTGCTACATAATGTAGCTCAATGTCCCCTTTTGTAACATGGTTCCTAATGAAGTGATGCCTTATATCAATGTGTTTGGTTCTAGAATGTTAGATTGGATTCTTAGAAATACATATGGCACTAGTATTATCACACATAACAGAAATTGTGCCAACAGGTAATCCTAAATCTAAAACTTGTTGCTTCAACCAAAGGACTTGGGCCACAGAACTTCCTAAGGCAATGTACTCAACTTCAGCAGTAGAAAGTGCAACTGATTTTTATTTTCTACTAGACCAGGAGACTAACGACTGTCCTATGAATTGACAGGTTTCAGAAGTGCTCTTTCTATCCACTCTACATCATACAAAGTCAGAATTAGAATATCCAATAATCTCAAAAGAGGTGATGTGCCTAGGGTACCAGATTCCTAGGTTTGGGGTCCCTAAAAGATATCTAAGAATTCTCTTAACAGCAGTCAGGTGGGACTCTTTAGGATCAGCTTGAAACCTAGCACAAAGACAAATACTAAACATAATATCAGGTCGGCTAGTAGTCAAGTAAAGCAGTGATCCAATTATTCCTCTATACTTCTTCTAATCAATAGATTTTCCACTTGAATCCTTATCTAACTGAATAGAGGAGCTTATGGGAGTGTTGATTGGCTTGGCTTTGTCCATTTCATATTTCTTCAAAATATCCTAAGTGTATTTAGATTGATTGAAAAAGGTTCCATCATCCATTTATCTTATGCTAAACCCCAAAAAGTAGGACAATTCTCCCATCATACTCATCTCAAACTCCTTACTCATTATTTTAGAAAACTCATCACATAATTGTTTATCAGAAGATCCAAAATTTATATCATCAATATAGATCTGGACAATGAGTAAATCATCCCTTACTCTCCTCAGAAAAAGGGTGGTGTCTACACTCCCCTTAACAAACTCTCTTTCTAACAGAAATATGTTAAGCCTCTCATACTAAGCTCTGGGTGCCCGTTTCAATCCATATAAGACCTTTTTTAATTTGTAAATATGATTTGGATATTGGGAACTCTCAAAACCTGGGGGTTATTTTACAAAAATATCCTCTTTTATTACCCCATTTAAAAAGGCACTCTTGACATCCATTTGAAACAGCTTAAATCCCTTATAACAGGCAAAGGCTAGTAGCACCCTAATAGCTTCCAATCTAGCTACAGGGGCAAAGGTCTCCTCAAAATTAATCCCTTCAATCTGATTATACCCCTTAGCCACCAATCTTGCCTTATTCCCAACCACCACACCAGAATCATTCATCTTATTCTTAAAGATCCACTTGGTTCCCACTATACTTTGATTCCTAGGTCTTTCTACTAACTCCCAAACATCATTCCTTATAAATTGATTCAGTTCCTCTTGCATAGCTAAGATCCAAAATTCATCAGAAAGTGCTTGATTGATGTTGGTGGGTTCAGTCATTGAGATAAAAGAAGAATGCTTTACTTCCTTCCTAAGGCCATGCCTAGTCCTAACACCTTCAGAAGGGTCTCCTAAGATCAGTTCTTTAGGATGACTCGAAGAATATCTTCAATCCTAGGCAAAGTGTTTTGATGTTCTACCCTTTCCTCCAGATTTGCATTTTCAACCCCTTGGGTAATCTCTCCTACCTCTTCTTCTTCCTCAACTCTAGTCTCCTTAGAATCAGATTCATCAAACACCACATGAGTTATCTCTTCCACCACCAAAGTCCTCTTATTAAACACCCTAAAGGATTTCCCCATACTAGAATAGCCTAAGAACACTCCATCAGATTTGGGGTCAAATTTTTCTAAGGATGATTTCCCATTGTTCAGAATAAAAACCTTACAGTCAAAGACATGGAGGTGGGACAGGTTTGGAGTTCTACCCTTAATGATCTCATAAAGTGTCTTGTTCAGATTGGATATAACATTCACCCTATTCAGCACATAACAGGTAATGTTCACCGCTTCAGCCCAAAAGTATTTTGGAAGTGAATACTCAGCTAGCATGGCTCTAGCGGCTTCCACTAAGGTCCTATTCTTCCTTTCAGCTACCCCATTTTGCTGAGGGGTCCTAGGAGCTATAAAATTATGACTAATCCCTTGCTCCTCACAGAAAATTCCAAACTTAACATTTTCAAACTCTCCGCCATGATCACTATGAATAGTCAAGATCTCACAACCTAACTTACTCTGAATCCAAGTGGAGAAGGACTTAAATTAATCAAATGACTCAGATTTATGTGACAGAAATTTAATCAAAGTGAACCTCGAGTAATCATCAACAATCACAAAATCATAGACTTTTCCCCCTAAGCTGGCAGTGCTAATGGGTCCAAAGAGATCCATGTGAAGGACTTCTAAAGGTCTAGAGGTGTTAATGTCCATAACAGAGTGAAAGGAGGACTGAACTTGCTTCCCTAATTGACAGGCATCACACAGGTGGTCCTTAGTGAACTTAAGCTTGGGGGCACCTCTAACTAAGGGCTCATTTGATTAGACTTTTTTTTCTCTGTTTTCCGTTTGAATAAGCGTAATCAATTTGTGTTTACTGTTTGGAATAAAAACTTAACCTTAATTCCTTTTCAATAAACTTCATTTTTTCGGTTGTTATGAAATCCTTTTCATATCTGCTTGCTCGTTTAGAAATCACAGTTTTGGATACGAAATGTCCAAATTAATCAGCCACGTTCGCACTGCGCCAGCTTCGTCCACCTTAAAGCCATGAACAAACGTGAAGGTCTCCTTCCACAGCAGCTTTGCCGAGAACCAGTCGGAATGCCCCACCACATATCCTTCCATTCTCCCCTTCCTTTGCCCTGCCTCCACCTTCTTATCATACGGCAAATCAAATAGCCCATTAAACACGTTGATGGCCGTCGCGTAGATCTCGACGTCAACTCCGTGGTTTATCACTTGAAAGAACCCGTGCTCACGGCAAGCAGATCCGACGTGCTCAGCTGCTCGGCGTGCGGCGGATTCATCGCCATGAAGGAAGCCGGGCAGGTAGATGACGGGGACGTCGAGGTTGCCAACAGCGGCGCGACGGTCTTCAGCCGGCCATGCAAAAGCAAGAGGTATTTTGGGCTGCTTGATGAGATGGAAGGGTTGTAGAGCCTAATTCTGGCGACTGTATCGATGTAGCAGTTCGCTTCTAATCACATCTCACCACCCATCCTCTTTCTCTTCTCCTTCTTTCCGAAGTTATTTAAACAGAGATAAAAAAAATTAGAAACTATATGTTTTTAGTTTGGATATTGTTTTTATTTTAATATAAAAAATGTTGAATTAATAAATTTTAAGTTAATAATGTAAACTTTTGATATTATAAGTTAGTAAAAAATTAAAATTTTTTTAGAAAGTCATGTAGATTAATTTATGTAAACTTGACTTTGTAAAATAAAAAAAATAATTATGCAAACTTAAATTATATATATGGGTAATTTAGTCTTTTATAATGAATAAGCTACAATTGAACTCCTAAACAAACAAATTAAACCTGCTTTCAAGTATTAATAAGTACTTATAAAAAATGTTACTCAAACAAATATACTTATTAAAACTCCATTTTATTAAACTTCTTTTTCTCAACATCTTTTTCTAAAACTCCATTTTATATAAGCGAAAACTAAACCAAACGAAGCCTAAGTCCTTTTGGGTGACTCTCCTAAGGGTTTTCATACTGGCATGACATAATCTCCTGTGCCACAACCAAGACTCATCAGCAGTAGTTTTAAGCAAATTGAAATATCAGCTTTAAAGTAACTTACATCTAGCATGTAGACATTGTTGATCCTTTGTCCCTGCAAAATAATTTTATCATTTAAGCTTAAAATGCAGCAAGTGGGTAGGAATTTGATGTTGTATCATTTGTCATAGAGTTGACTGATGCTCAGCAAGTTGTATTTCAATCTATCTACAAGCAAAATATTATCAATCATAAAATTTTTTAAATCACCAATTATACCTGAACCTACCACCCTCCTGGTGGTATTGTCTCCAAATGTAACCTTGCCTCCAGCCCTGGCCTCCAGCAAAATGAACTGATTTGCATCTCTAGTCATGTGTCTTGAATATCCGTTGTCCAGGTATCACATGCTCTCACGAGATCTTATGTTAGAGCACACCTATAAAATTATTAAATGTCAGATTAAGGAACCCAAACATGTTTGGGTTCTTTCTTATGAAAAGAAGAAAGCAATGCATGTGTGCTATACTGTGAAATAGGTAATTTGGGCCTCCACACCCAATGTGTACTATGGTGAACAGTGCAGGTGTTGGAGATATGTCCTACATGCCACAAGAAAAATATCTAACACCATAAAAATGGTTAACTAATCTACATGGGTGATAATGCCTCTTCCTAGGTTTGAATGAAATATGCTTTGATGATTTTGAAATAATTCTTCAAAAGGTGGAGGTGCATAAAACTATGCAAAAGTAGGAGGTGTTTCATTTTTCTCAAAAGCACTGATTTTAACTTTTAGAAATTCATTTTCTTTTTTCAAACTTGCAATTTCAAATTTTAATGCACCCTTACTACTCTCCACTTCACATGCCAGATTATCTAATTCTTTAAAAGCTTTTTCTAAATCAACATGCGAGATTTTTAGTAAATCATGTTCAACAATTAAATCAGAATGTTTTTTGTTCAGCTCATCAAATTTATCAAGTAAAGAGATGTGATTGTTGTCAAGTATAGAATTATCTTTAACTACAGAATCATGTTCTTTTTGCAAGGTTAAGAAATCTAATTTCAGACTAGCATGTAATTTCTTAAGTTTCCTATACGATACGTGAATTCTTTCAGACACTTCAAATAATTGATCGTAAGTAAGCTCACATACCTCTTCTTGGTCAGACTGACCAGGATGATCATCTGCCATCAGACACAAGTTGGTTTCCTCCTCTTCAGCTTCAGTCTCAGAAGAATCGGATGCAGAATCTGCCCAGAATACCTTTTGAATCCTCTTCTTGTCCTTCCTGAATTTGGGTTTTTCCTCCCCCTTTTCTTTACTTTGGTGAGCTTTAAGTGTAGGACAATCAGCCTTAATGTGTCCAGGCTTCCTGCATTCAAAATAAACAGTATCAAATGAGCCTTTAAAATTTTTACTAGACTTACCCTTATTCCACTTATGAAAGTTCTTATATTTCTTTTTTAGAAAGCTTTTGAATTGCCTAGTGATTAAGGCAACATCATCGCTATCAGACCCGGTAGAATCAGTGTCAGTATCGTTGGCCTTCAGCACCACAGTTCTCTCCTTCTTCTTCTCACCTGCATCAAGCTGTCTTTGGTTCACCCCTTGCTCGTAAGCAATGAGTGATCCAAGTAAGTTATCAATAGAGTAATTGTTCAAATCTTTCGATTCAGTAATTACAGTTATCTTAGCAACAAACGAAGAAGGCAAACATCTCAAAATCTTGTTCAATTTTTTATAGTTTGTAAGTTCTCTTCCTAAAGCATGCAAAGAAGTTACAATTTGAGTGAACCTCGTATATATTTCAGAAATAGATTCAGTAGGTTTCATGCGAAAAAGTTCATAGTCATGAAGCAATATATTTAACCTAGACTGTTTGACTTCAGTTGTACCTTCATAGGTGATGCACAATCTATCCCAAATTTCTTTACCAGTTGTACAAGTAGAAACACGTATGTAATCCTCAAATTTTAAGTCACAGAAAAAATAGTTCAAATATTTGGCATTCAGTTGGGCTAAGTCACGATCATCAAAAGTCTAATCAGTGAAAGGCAGTTCAGTTTTAACATTGTTAATCATTCTAAAAGGTGGTTCATAGCCATCCTTAACAAGCATCTACATGCGATAATCTATAGATTGAAGAAAAGTGGACATGTGAGTTTTCCAAAAATCAAAAGGTATGTTATCAAACAATAACGGTCATGTAATTGAATAACCTTCAACAGTATTACGATTACCAAAGTTAGCCATGGATCAAATTCAAAAGTTTTTAAACTTAATTTTTGAATCCCGCTCTGATACCACTTGAAAGTTCGATAGGGATGTTAAGCCCAGATGTACTAGTCCTGAGGCTAACCAAGACGGGGGGTAAATTGGTTATTTAAAAAATTCGTGAGCAATAGAAAAGATCTTTTCTATAATTTGCAGCGAAAATAAGTAAACACAGAAATGAAAAGATCAAACATAGATTTCACCCAAGCAGATAATAACAGAAAAGTAAAGTGCAGAAAATAATCAGAAAGAGCACACCAGATTTTATAGTGGTTCAGTCAACTTGACATACGTCCACTCCCAGGAGCCTCTGCTCTGGGTATTACACTAACACAAAAGTGACTCTCCTTTTGCTCCCACAGCAAGGCGGAGAAGCCTGTACAAAACTCCTTTCCACCAACCCGGTGAGGCAAAGAACCTGAACTCCTTTTGCTTCCTCCTGAAGCAGGCAGAGAACTAGGACTCCTTTCGCTTCCTCTTGAAGCAGGCAGAGAACCTGAACTCCTTTCGCTTCCTCCTGAAGAGGGCAGAGAACTCGGATCTTCTTACGAACGATCCTCCCACAGAACAAACTGACAAGACGAGAGACGACGAACGGAGAAGACGGCTCTGATCCTTACTTGGACCAACCTTTGTGAATCTCTCATAAACTCCCCCTCACAAGATCCTCTCTCTCTCTCCCAAGGTCTCTCTCTCTCAAGATTTCTTTGGAAAGAAAAGTGGCAAAAGATTTTTCTTGTTAGAAGAAAAAGATCTTTTATAGGAAGGCTCAAAATTTGCTCTAAATCTCAACTGGTCGGCCAATATCATCCAGGATGATCGCTAGATCGTCATGTAAGATCAGTTCAAAATCACCTATTTCAGCCTGGACGATCTGGCTCTTCTGGATGATTAGTAGAAAAAAATTGTTCATATCATCCCGTATGATTCTGCGATCGTCCGGGATGATTAGTGTAAATCAGGATTTTCCTCTAGAAGACTGCTCTGGTCGTCCAAAGGAACTTGTGCTGGACGATCTCAAAATGACTTGATCGTCCAGTATGATATGTCTATCGTCCAGGACGATATGCCTATCATCCAGGACGATATGCCTATCGTCCTGTACGATTAGTTCAAAAAGTGCCAAAATCATCCTGAGCACCGCTCTAGACGTACAGGTGAAACATGCAGGACGATTTTAAAATGACTTGATCGTCTGGGATGATATGGGTATCTTCTCGTATGATTAGTTCAAAATTGGGATTATCATCCTACACACAACTCTGGACGTATAGGTGAAAGGCACTGGACGGTCAGGATTTCTAACACATCGTCCCGTACGATCCTGCGATCGTTCGGGACGATATGATCGAATCAATCAGACCTTAATTACTTTCTTTAATCACTAGACTATTTTAGGCATGATTGTAATGGATCGTTCGGGATGATCAGATTAAATCTCTAAAAATAAAATTTACCTAACTTGATCTGGCGGCTGAGAATTTTTGATTTTAGCCTATCATTCCGTACGATAAATGGATCGTCCAGGATGATATACTTAATCAGACAGAATTAACTTGGCCGCCCTAATTAGGGTTTCTATTTTCACTGGATCGTCCAAGAAGATGTGGATATCGTTTGGGACGATTAGAATAAAAATTAAACAGAAACTCTAATTCACTAAACTCTCCCCCTGAGTGTGTGTGTGCAAGGTTACTTAGTTAGGAGATCAGTTGCATTACATTTGACTCAAGAAAAGAAAAATATTACATTTAGACATACTTGGACTCGATCTTGAGTTGGCTTGAGTTGATTTTGATCTTTTATACCTGAAATGGGTTAGCCAAGCAAAATAAAATACAAACATGTTTGTCATCATCAAAACTATACTTTTTGAATCTAGATTTGCAATAGCTAGCATATCTTAGGTCCTAATATTTGTAAGTCTGTCAAGTCATTCTTCAGTAATGGCTACGATCCTAGAGGTGTCAAAGCTACTACTTGAGCTCTAATTTCTAAATCCAGTCATGCTTCTAGTATCTTCGACTTTAGGCCCATTACCCTTTATAATGTTCTCTAAAAGATTATATCTAAGATCCTTGCTAATAGATTGAAGCCTATCATGCCTCTTATTGTTAAGGAGAATGAAGCCGATTTTATTAAATCTATGATTTCTACTGATATATCATCCTTGTAAATGAGATTCTCAAAAGTGCTCATAAAAGGAGAATCAAGCATTTGACATTATTTCTAGGGAATTCCTTCTTACTATGATGGAGAAAAAAGGTTTCCCTAGCATCTTGACTCAATGGGTTAAAGCTTGTATTTTGGATGTATATTTCTCTATTCTTATAAATGGCGCATTGGAAGGTTATTTCCCTTCTTCTACTGGTTTGAGGCAGGGATGTCCCCTCAACCCTTATTTATTTTGTATTGCTATGGATGCTTTCTTTTATCTCATTAACAATGTGGAGTTTAATGGTACTTTTTTTAATAGTTAACAAACTTACGCACCTACTGTACGCTGATGACCTCCTAGTTTTTGTGAAGCCAGATTTAGATAACTGTTTGAATCTTACTCAAGCTTTGAATACATTTGCCAATGCCTCTAGGCTTCATGTTAATTATGATGTTCAATTATCATTCCCAACAACATTCCAAATCAGAATGACATTTGCAATGCGCTCTCCTTCCCTAATGTCAGTACTCTTATCTCTTATTTAGGTATTCCTATCTCCTTTAAAAGACAGTCCATTGCTAATTTTATGCCTTTGATGGAAAGCATTTCTCGTAAGTTATCAAGTTAGAAAGCTAAGGTGCTCTCATTTGTTGGACGTCTTCAATTTCTTAAATATACAATCATTAATTCTCTCTCCTATTAGATTAGAGGGTCTATTATACCTAAATCTATTTCTAAGTGTATCAGGAAGCTTTCATATAACTTCCTGTTTCTTGGTGATGTTTTGGCCTCTATGAAATTACATTTGGTTTCATGGGAGAATATCTGCAAGACAAAATCTCTTGGTGGGTTAGGCCTGACTTCCATTCTTGTGCTTCAATTTGGTTTCAATTGCTCGGTCATTTTGTAGAATGTATAATAGGGTCTCCCCTTTATCTAAATGGCTGGCTTTAATCTTTCTCTCTCCCTGGCACCCGATTCCCTCTCATGCACCAGCTTCTAGAAATTGATTTGCAATACTAAAACCTTAGTGAAATCTAATTTTCAGTTCAAGGTTACCCCTTATGCTCATATCTCGTTCTTCTGGGATCACTGGTGCTATGCTGATGGACTTCCTGATAGTGCCATTGGTTTTATGAATGTCACGATTGCGGATTTCATTATAGGGAATGTTTGGAGCCTGCCAATCTCTTTGTCGTCTGATGTTGCTAATGATATTCAGGCTATCCCTATTTCTGATTCTACGGCTTTTTGTCTGACACGGGGTGATTCCAATGAGGGGTCTTTTAGCCAGTTTGTCATGGAATTCTATAAGGATTGTCCACCGTGTGTCTGGGCTGATTTCTTATGGCATAAAGATTGTGCTTTACATTTTTTGGTGTTTGCATCACTAGGGATTATGGGGGGTTTAAAAATTCCTGATATGCTTCTCAAGCATAACATACTTGTTGCCTCCATCTATTACTTATGCCATTCTAAAAACGAAAGCATCCCTCATCTCTTCTTTGAATGAAATTTCTCTTTCTCAATCATTTTGGGAATCATTCCTGAAGCTTGTGTTCTTCTGTTGAGGCCTGGTATAACGCAATTTCTAGACTAGATTAATGACTGCTCCACCATTTCTTCTGATGTTAAAATGATCTATTTTCTCATTATGTGCTACTTTGTATACTATATCTGGAGAGAACGCAACGAGAGGCGGTTCGATTCGATTATGAATTGCTACTCCTCTACAGCTACTAAGATCAAAAAAGTTATTTTTGCCAAAGTAATTAGGTGGAAAATTAGTGAAAATTTGTTGGATTGGCTTTGATCGATTTGCTCCATATACTGCATTGGCTGGAGATTTTAGCCTGGAGGGATATTTTTGGGTTGCTGCCAGTAGCAATGATATTTATCCCTTTCTCAGGCAATCTCTTGGATGGTATTCGGGCACGGATCTTCTTCTACGAATTCCATGATGAATTATCTTCTCCTAACTGAGTCCTGGCATGTTGGGATGGTCGAGTTTTTTCGATTTTATCTAGCTCCTTTCTGTTAGCTTGTTTTGAGTTTTTGGATGATTTTTGTTTATGCTGTGTATAGCCTCTTGTTAACCCCTTTTTAATTGTTTTGGGCTCTTTTGAGTTGCTCTAGTTTTATTGGAGCTTTTAGTTCTTGTAATCTTTTACATTAATATATGAGCTTGGGCTGGACCAAATTCAGCCGCCCCCCCCCCCCCCCCCCCCCTATCTTTCCTGGAAGTCTTATAAAAGATGGCTTTTTAAATGGAGCAGACAGTGGAAATACTGTTAATATTGCTTTGAATTTTTTCTCCTTTCACTCTTTCCATAAAAAGTAAACAGAACAGCAAATGGTCAGATAATAAAGCCGTCTAACAGCCCCACATAAACCAGGAGCGTCTTCAATGATCTAAAAAATCTGCAGCAGCGTGGGTCTAAAAAGAAAACAGTTCAATATAGGAATTAAAGTAGCATTAACAGAAAAAGAGAAATCACATTCAAACCAGCGATGTTTATGATTCTCAGATCCTTGGATTACACAAAATGCATACAGGGGACACCTGGATGTAACGTTTAAGCAGGATATCAAAACATTTTAAACCCATTAAATTTACTTCAAGACAAAACAAAATATATTTATTCTGCCCCCAAACTTCTTTCTCTGCAACAAAACAAAAGATCTGAAGTTCGACGAATTCAGTGACTAGCGAAGAGAGGATTAATAGAGCCGTCTCTATTTGCCGGCGACCCCATCGCTGCCGCCTCCTTGTCCCCCCCGGCGGCTATCGCCGCCGCCTCCGCAACCGCAGCCTCCGCTACCGCCGCCAAGGGCGGAGGAGACAGCTTCGTATAATTCCTTGGCTATCGCTTTCCTGATTTGGCCCCTTTCTGGGTAGGGATTCCCTTTCCCTCCCTTTCCCTCCCTCAGCTTAGCGTCCATTGAGATAAGAACAATTTCTTCACTTGACGATCTGGCACTGAGGCTGTTTAAATAGGCTCGATCACTTCCTTCGCCTACAAGCATTGGGCTTTTTTTAATTTAGTGATTTTTTTTACATATATTTACTAAATAGTAATACGTTTCAATAATTATTAAATTGGCAGAGTTTATGAGTACAGTCGCACTCCAGCAGATAAATTATCCTTCCCTCTAGAAGAAGGAAAAAAACTTTTTTTTTTTTTTGCAATTTTGAAAGTCTCTTTAAAAATATTAATTTTTGTGGTTGAGTTTTAAACAAGAAGGTAATGAAATATTGTAAACAAGCCTTTAATTAATTCCAAAAAATGACATTTTTATTATTTGATAACGTAATTACTTCTCCTAAAGAGTTAATAGCTGCGAAAATTTAAATTTTTTTAATTTATACATGTCCTCAAAGCTATTCATCTAAAATTTACTAATAAGATATTTTCGTCACTCATTTGCAAATTTGAACATAATCATCTTAGGCTTTATTTTATATCATTATTTTTTCATTAATAATAAAAAATTATCCCAAATAAAATTTTAATTATAAAATTATAATATAATTGTGATGACTATTTGAAAATTTTATAGAACTTCAATGCTAACATATGAATTTCAAATAAAACTTTTTTAATTTCACAAAATTTTTGTTTTATCTTAATTTAAATCTTGAATTTTGATCAAAATAATAAAATAAAAAAATATCAATAAGGTTCACATCAAGGCGGAACCCCTTAGGGGGGGGGGGGCAATTGCCCCCCCTCAAAAAATAAAAAAAAATGATTATATGATTTTTAGATAAATTTGTCCTTATTTATTCATTTTTTAGTCTTTATTCCAAGAGTTTTTAGGCAATTGCCCCCCCTAAAAGTTTAAAATACTATGGTATTTAGGTAATTGTCCCGACAAATAGTAAAGAAAATTCAATATTGAATTCCAAAAATATCCTTCAAATGAAAATTTGTTCCGGGGGCGCTGCCCTCGGAAACCCCCGCAGGGGCGCTGCCCCTTGACCCTGCGACCTGACCGGGCAAGTCGAACCCCGCCAGGGGGCGCTGCCCCCTTGGACCCCCGACCTATATGCCTTATAAGTTTGCCCCCCCTGAAAATTAAGGCTGGCTCCGCCCCTGATTCACATCAATTTCAACTGATACGGAATTGGAATTATCGAAACTAAAAAATTTATTGTTTTTCATTTATTACTTTTTTTGGGAATTATTAAAATAATTAAAAAAAAAAGTCTGTTTTCAAGCACGAGCCGCAGAGCCTTCAGCCGAGAAGCAGAGAGCGGCAACCAATTATCCAATTTTAAAATTTTGACCTCTTTTTTCATCATAATTTTTTGAAAATAGTGATAATGTGATATTAATTATATATTTTACATGAAATTTTCAGAAATTATTATTATTTTTAAATGTTTAATGTTAAAATTAAATTTTTTTCTACTTTAAATTTCAATGAATATTCATATCCCTAATTAAAGTGCGCTAATAGCATTATAAATGTTCTATTGATAAATCCATTATTATTATTATTTATATGCGTTTAATTATTTTTTTATAATCTTCAAATTAACTAAAAAAATATTTATTGTTTTTTTATTTATGAGCAATTTTAATTGTAATACTTATTATTATTATTATTATTATTATTATATCATCAAAAAATTATCTTGAACACGAATCTCGAAGTAAATTCACATTGAAAATTTTCAAA
Organism: Dendrobium chrysotoxum; assembly: GCA_019925795.1. Taxonomy (NCBI): domain Eukaryota; kingdom Viridiplantae; phylum Streptophyta; class Magnoliopsida; order Asparagales; family Orchidaceae; genus Dendrobium; species Dendrobium chrysotoxum. The sequence goes on along the minus strand of CM034299.1, from coordinate 6,437,084 downwards.
ATTAAAAATCCGGAGTCATCTTAACTCCGATTTAAATAAATTTATAATCAAACTGAATACAAAAAATGAGAAACATTCCTATCTAATGACCAAAATTAATAAGCAAAAATTCCTAATCGCCATTTTAATTTATAGAAACAATATGGCTTGTTGCAGAAGAACTTCAGATTGCTTAAGAAAATAGCACTACTTTTATAGTGCGTTAATTTATTGACAAACGGAAGGACCAAACCAAAGAGAAGTTTCACCATTAAACAATAAATTTACAAATGACAAGTTTTAGTTAAACACAGTTAGGAGAACCAGTAGACAAGTTGCAATGAAAAGTAAACGAGAGTCCAAGAACTCATAACTAATATCTTGCAATTCGAGCATATACAAAGTAGAAAACATGAGATAATGTGGTTCAGAATAAGAAAAACACTTGCATGATTGCAGAAAAAGAAAAAGAATAACACAGCACAAGCATTAACAATCGAGAATAAAAAGCCATCACAAGCTGAGCCAGAGCTTAATACAACTATCAAGGAATTAAATATATTCAGATAATATGAAGAAAATCAACTACAATAACATAGAAATTTCCGAAGTACCAAAACTCCCCGAGAAAAAGAAGAGCCAACTGAGCAGAATGAAATGCCCATCAGAGCAATTAAAAAACTACTCGGCTTCACATTGAAGAATTCAATGAAATAACCACAACACAACCCATAAGATTGATTTTACAAGGCCTAATATCAGCAATCTGATCGGGAGAGTTTAAAAGAAAGCTGAATAAAAAGAAATATGGCTTCAGAACAAATTAAATCTGATCAAGAGGTAGGGCTAAGGCTTTGACTGAACCATCTGATGGAAGTCTCTAGCAAATGGGACAAGTCAGCGACTAATTTCACCTCTGGAACCAAAACTAATGAGACAATAAAACAGCACAATCTGGCAGTTAAAGGCTTCTACTTGTCTGCATCAATGCATATGTTGCAGGAAAGGCTCTCCCCTATTAACAAAAGGGAACCAAGTGACCAGACTTTGTTTAATTTTTTGGTTTTTTTATTTTTTTATTTTTAAAACAGCCTCAGCTAGCAAAGTTCAAACAATCATATTCCAACAAATGCAAGACTTAGCACCCAGTAACCCAGAGCACAAATAATCAAGAAATACAAAATCCCGAGTGTAGCCTGTCAAAAACACAACTAAAATCACTCAAAGGATCATGAAGACATCAACTACCTCATGGATATCAGAAGGTATAGTTACCAGTTTCTACATGAGTAATCCCTTTCAATAATTATGAAATTGGCAGAGTTTATGAGTACAGTCGCACTCCAGCAGATAAATTATCCTTCCCTCTAGAACAAGGAAAAAAATATTTCTTTTTTTATTTGCAATTGAAAGTCTCTTTAAAAATATTAATTTTGTGGTTGTGTTTTAAGCAAGGTAATGAAATATTGTAAACAATCCTTTAATTAATTCCAAAAAATGACATTTTTATGATTTGATAACGTAATTACTTCTCCTTAAGAGTTAATAGCTGCGAAAATTTAAATTTTTTTAATTTATATATGTCCTCAAAGCTATTCATCTAAAATTTACTAATAAGATATTTTTGTCACTCATTTGCAAATTTGGGCATAATCATCTTTGACTTCGTTTTATATTATTATTTTTTCGTTGCTTTTAAATAAATTTTGTGCTAGAAAATAATAAAAAATAATCCCAAATAAAACTTTAATTACAAAATTATAATATAATTGTAATGACTATTTGAAAATTTTATAGAACTTCATTGCTAACATATGAATTCCAAATAAAACTTTTTTAATTTCACAAAATTTTTGTTTAATCTTAATTTAAATTCTTGAATTTTGATCAAAATAATAAAACTAAAAAAAATATCAATAAGGTTCACATCATTTTCAACTGAAACGGAATTGTAATTATCGAAACTAAAATTTATTGTTTTTCATTTATTACTTTTTTGGGAATTATTAAAATAATTAAAAAAAATAAGACTGTTTTCAAGCACGTGATGGTGGAGCTGAGAAAAGACTAAAGAGAACCTCTAGGGGCCGCAGGACCTTCAGCCGAGAAGCAGAGACCGGCAACCAATTATCCAATTTTAATTTTTGACCTCTTTTTTTTATCATAATTTTTTAAAAATCGTGATAATGTGATACTAATTATATATTTTACATGAAATTTTCAGAATTTAGTAATATTTTTTAAATTTTTACTGTTAAAATTTTTTTTTTTTTCTATTTTAGATTTCAATGTATATTCATATCCCTAATTAAAGTGCGCTTAATAATATTATAAATGTTCTATAGATAAATCCATTATTATTATTATTTATATGGGTTTATTTATTTTTTTATAATCTCCAAATTTTTAAAAACATCTTTAATTTTTTAAATTTATGAGCAATTTAATCGTAATATTTACTATTATTATTATTATTATTATTATTATTATTATTAGCATCATCATCAAAAAATTATCTTGAACCTGAATCTCGAGGTAAATTCACATTGAAAACTTTCAAAATTAAATTTGGGATCATCTGAACTCCGATTTAAACAAATTTATAGTCGAACTAAATGTCTCAAAAATGCTAACCTAACGACACCTAATTTGATAAAAAAAAATGAGCCCAAATAGGTCAAAATCGAGGGCCCAAAGCAAATTTAGAAGGTTCAAAGCATAAATTGAATGTTCAATTGTTTTCCAAATGTGAAATGCTTATAGTCGAATCGAGCGGCTCGACAGATGAATCCAATGAACCAAGATCGTCGAATTCTGCCATCATTAAGGCAGTTAAATATCCGATAAATGGTTCATGATCGAGAGAATCGATATCGGACCTCCATTTGAACCACTTCCAACATGCTCTTGATCTTCTCTCTATTTACTGGTCATGTCACTCCCAGAAAGCTATTAATACACCTCTTATTCTTCAATGAAAGGGGACTAAGGGAGGAGAAAGAAGAGTAAAGGGAGAGAAATCTGAGATTTCTCTTACCACCAAGCTCCTCCTCGACCATATCCCAACCACCAATCGTCATCAGACTTTCACCAAACTTCCGCATTGCTACCGACCGTCACCCCTGCTATGATCTTTCTAACCTCCGTTCCCCATTGACTATGGGCTTCCCAACCATTATCATCCGACTATGATCCTTTAGACCACTATCACCCAACTATGATCTTTTCAACTTTCATTGCCCATCGACTATGGTCTTTCCGACCACAGTCGGATACAGTCCTTCCGACCACCATCACTCGATTATAGTCTTCTATCTTTTGTCATCCACAAACTATGGTCCTTTCAACCACCATCATCTGACTACGGTCTTTCTGACCTCCGTCGCCCTACTATGACCCTTCTAATAACTGTTGCCCGACTACGGTCCTTCTAACCTAAATCACACATTGATTAAGGGCCTTGCTGACCAAAAGAACATGTCAACACTGATTCTTCGAACTCCCACAATGTAATGCACTTTAAATAATATATATTTGCTACATTGAGCCAAAGCCTTCCCCCCAATAAAGAGGCTCATTTGTAATCAACTGCAAATACTAGTTGATTCATTTAAACTGGGCAAGGCCCCATGATTTTTTCTCCTTTTTAGAGGTTTCCAAGTAAAAATTCTGATATCCCTTGTAAATGTTACACCCCTATCTTTTATCTATTTGTGTGATAGATCTTCGTACAAAGCTAACGTTAAAATTTATATTTTTCTACCGCCACAAATATTTCAAAACACAACATTATTATTATTATTATTGTTGTTGTTGTTGTTGTTTGGGCATGCACATTTATAAAATAAAAATTGATATTTTTTTATTTTTATTTTTGAGCAAATTTCTAATAATTAAATTATTTGGGTGGTCACGCAAGTGTTTAGTCTAGTGACATCATCAGGTGACGACATATGGCAGTTGTCACGAAAAGGACGTGGCATATTTTGGGTCAAAACTGTACACTGACCTCCACAGCTCCACTTGCTTTTCTATATTTTCTTACCCTCCCATTTGCCGGTCGGCTATCAAGTTTTTTTTAAATTAAATTTTTATTATTTCCTTAGAATAATCAAATTATTTAATAATTGTTTTTAATTTCTTTAGAATAATAAAATTAAATAATTATTCTTTTTTATCTAGTGAAATTTAATTATAATTATAATTGTTGCGAACTCAAATATACGCGGCGATACATTTTAATTTTCCATCTCAGCGTTGTACGTATATCCAGCACACAAACAGAATCGAAATAGTAACACCAGGATTTTTACGTGGAAAATCCTGGAAAGGGAAAAAACCACGGGGCCACGCCCAGTTGAAAGAGTTCCACTAGTGTTGTTTGAAGTACACGAGGCTGATTCGTCCTTTAAATTCAGGATGATCAGATTACAATGAGTATCAGTTACAAGGACAAGCAGAGTTCCGACGTCACTTGAGTGTCCGGCAGAATTCCGGCGTCACTTGGAAAGAAGTCCGGCGTCACTCGGGCGTCGGGTAGAATTCCAGCGTCGGGCAGAATTCCGACGTTGCTCCCGTGTCGGGCAGAGCTCCGGCGTCCCTCGGGCGCCCGGTGGTGCTCCGGCGGAGTTCCGGCGGTGTTCCGGCGGAGTTCCGGCGGTGTTCCGGCGGTGGTCGAGGAGGAGTTATTCCCTCCTGGGCTTCTCTTCTCTTCCTTCTCTTCTTCTCTTCTTGGCTTGGGTCCCCTCTTAAGAGAAATGAGGGGCTATTTATAGTTTTTCTGGAGTGGCATAGCCCGTAAATATGTGAGGGATCAGGGGCAAATACGGAGTGATCCGGATGAACGGTTGATATTGAATCCCTTGATCATGAACCGTTTATCGAGGGTTTGAAGGTCTTAATGATATCAGAATTCTACGATCTTGGGCTCGTTGGATTCCTCTCGTCGAGACGCTCGATTCGACTATAAGCTCGTCAAAATCGGAGACCGTTTGGTAACTCAAATAGCTGTTTGATGCTTCCAACAGCGCTTCGGGTACTTGATTTGGACTCACTTGGGCTCGGATTGAGTCGAATTTGGTGTCGTTGGATTCGTATTTCCGAGACGCTCAGTTCGACTATAAGTTTGCTGAAATCGGAGTTTAAATGGTCTCCGAAATAATTTTTGAAGTTTCTAACTTGAGTTTTTCCTTGAGATTCGTGCCCGATCAAGATGATTTTTTGGCAATATATCAGTTGCCCCCCTATTTTCGGACGTCGAAGCTCCACGAGTCCGAAAATACTTGTTCCGATATTTTACATTGGCCGAATCGCAAAAAATTGCGTTCCAAAAATTAAATGTTTGCTCGAACCCAACCATAGAGGCTCCGTTGAGCTCTGAAAGTGTCAAAATTGAGTCCGGAACGTCGAAAAACGTGTCTGGGGACCCCAAAAACGTCGAATTTGGACCGTCCGGGCCCGAAATCGGAGCCCGGGAACGCGTAGGCGACCGAACCGGCCGGCCGGCCGGCCGGCCGTCTCCTGCCGCCGCCGCCTGCGGCGGCGCCCGCGCCAACTGGCGCGTCCGCGCGGAACCGCGCGGTTGGGGCCCACATACATTAAAAAAAATAAAAAAAAATCCGAAAAAATTCCAAAAAATTCAGAAAAATTCAAACTTCCTTCTAGAAGCCCTCTCCCTCCAATTTTTAAATATTTTCCCCCCTTTTTCTTCAATAACTCACTCTCTTTTCATCCTATAAATACACCCCTTGGGGTAGGGGTCAAAATGCTCCTCTCTTCCTCCTCTCCTGGCCTTCTAGCTTTTGGCATTCTGAGGCTTTCCACCGTTTTTAAGTATGTGACTTTCCCTACTTGATTCGGCGCCCCTCCTTTTGCGCAGAAGTTAGCAGCTTCTTCTCATTTTTCTCTCATTCTGGCTTTCTGACAGTTGAGGCATTCCGTTGTTATTCAGTAAGTGACTTTCCCTACTTGAGACAACGCCCCTCCTCTTGTACAGGAGTTAGAAATTTCTCTCTTCTCCCTTCTAGCTTCTGGCATTTTGAGGCCTTCCGTCGTTTTTGAGTAGGTGACTTTCCCCACTCGACTCGGCGCCCCTCTCTTTGCGCAGAAGTTAGCCGCTTTTCATTTTTAGGAAGGGAAGCGAAATGGGAGTTAGAATTTCTCTCCTTTAAGAGATCATGTGGAGGTGAGATGTTAGTTGGAGGGAGTCTGAAGATGATCGGAAGTCAGACGTTGGGAAGAAGTTCAGCATCAGGTAGAAGTCCGACGAGGGTCCATTGGCGGAGAGAAGTCCCACGACGGGTAGAAATTTGGTGTCGGGTAGAAGCCCGACAAACATCCGACGACGGGCAAAAATCCAACGTCGGGAAGAAGTACGGCGTCGGGTAGAACTCTGACGAAAATCTGTCAGCGGGTAGAAGTTACACGACGGGTAGAAATTCTGCGACGGGAGAAAGATCAACATCTGTTAGAATTTTGACGAAAGTCCTGCGATGTGCAGAAGTCCTTTAACGAGAGGAAGCTCAGCATCGAATAGAATTTTGATGCTATTTTAACGGAAGTTTTTTGATGATGAACGATCGTGTGGAAGTTTGTTAGCAGTCAACGACCAAGTGGGGAGCAGAAGGAGAGAGTTCAAGGGTGCTGCTATCAGCAGTTGAACGAGAAGCCGATGATGGCTGATATGAAGTAAAGAGCCGCCGATAAACATCAGGCGAAGGGCTGATAATGACAAGTGCCATTTTGCTAAGGTAATATGTATCCAAACTGAAGTATGTCGACATCAGATATTACTGAATCAAGGGACCGAAGTAGTGTGATATACCAATATTCTGGCAATACACTAATACTGTCAACTAAGTGGAGGTCTGATGATGATCCAGTTATGTCCTTTCTTTAAAGGAGCAGTTGTAAGAGATGCTTGCGTGCAGTAAGGGAGAAGTCACTTAAATCCACCAAGGATATTTGACTGTGTTAAAGTTACTTGTTGCTTGATGATACTAGCTTGTATGAATGTCACTAGTGTACCTTTTGATTTCAACTTCTGGTGAGAAGAAATGTATATTTGAATCTGAATTTATGTAACTCCAATGATATTGTATATGAAAATTTATCCCCTAGAGGGAGCTGAATTGTTATTGCATCTGTAAGACATGCTTTGATATATCTGAGATTGTAAGTCAAAGCTCCTGCTTGATGATGTTAAGGGAAGATGTTAGATTAAATCTCCCTAGGAATGGTCTTCCAATGAATGAGATACAAGACATCCTCCTATGACGTTTGACCTATATGAGGTTGTATGTCAGAGCCCTGCTTAATGACGTTAACCTGTATAGGAGAGGTCGAGGGAATCCACCAAGGATGTGAGACTCATCCGAGGTTGTATATCAGAGCCCTGCTCGATGATGTTAACCTATATGGAAGAAGTCGAGAGAATCCACTAAAGATGTGAGACCTATCCGAGGTTGTATGTCGGAGCCTTTGCTCGACGACGTTAACCTGTATGGAAGAGGTCGAGAGAATCCACCAAGGATATGAAATCTATCCGAGGTTGTATGTCGAAGCCTTTGCTCGACGACGTTAACCTGTATGGAAGAGGTCGAGAGAATCCACCAAGGATGTGAGACCTACCCGAGGTTGTATGTCGGAGCCTTTGCTCGACGACGTTAACCTGTATGGAAGAGGTCGGATCGAATCCCCCTGGGATCGATCTTCTAATGATTGAGATACAATAAAGACTGCGTATTTCTCAGATCATGGATAAAGATACTATATTTGTCAGTAGTTTTTCATTGTCATTTATATTCTTTTTAAAGAAAGAGACAATATCAGAATTGGACGAACAACGCATTATACTACTGTAAGACAATACAATAGTTCCCTTGTACAATATAAGATATACATATAGGGACAACCACATCATTTGACTTGGTAGAAATACTAAGGATATTAGAGTGACATCCTACTTATCATAGAAGAGATACACAATGACACATAACAAGTAGTATTACTAATACAACTACACAAAGTGCATGGTCATTCAATCTCGCCAACCATTTGAATATTATTCAACTGTTGTCTTTGTTGTTGTTGATTTTGCCCCCTAATTAGACCAGCTTCATCTCGAGCAGGTGAGTTTTGGATGAATTGTCGAAGATATCCTTGTCGGATCAACCTCTCGATCTCATCCTTGAGTTGCTTGCAGGCTTCAGTAGTGTGTCCACGACTACGGTGGAAATAGCAATATTGCTCCTGGTTTCCAACATTTGGCTTCAAAGAATTAGGCCACTTGATATTTTCTTTATCTCGAATGGCCATTAGTATGTTGGTTCAAGTTGCATTGAGAGGCGTATACTCTTTTTCATGTCGGAACTCGCGTTGTGGTATTGGGGGTCTAGGAGATGAATTTTTCTTTCATTGTGAAAATGACTCCTCTATTGTAGGGGCGTTCTTACGCTTTCCAGTTGTTTGCTCAAAATGCTTTCTATGAGCATTAATGGCTTCATCAGCGGAAATCTGAGCTTCTACACGATAGATCAGGTCAGCATATGAATGAACTGTGTCCCGCATGAGTGCCGAATAGAAAGGACCAGGACGAAGGCCTCCAAGGAAGACCCCTCGAAGCAGTTCTGGTCCACTCCCGAAATCTGTCGAGCCTCGGTGGAAAATCGTTGAAAATATTCTTTTAATATTTCTCCCTCGTTCTGACGGATCCCAGAGAGATGAGAAGAATCCTTAGTAATTCTTCGGTTGGCTACGAACTGTTCGACAAATACTTTGGCCAATTTGATGAATGTGGGGATCGTTCCGGCTGGAAGTGAATAGAACCATGTTCGAGCTTGTCCTTTAAGAGTGGCAGGGAAAACCTAGCAAAGGAGTGCGTTTGAGGCTCGTTGAATATGCATGATGGTCCTGTAATGGTCGATGTGCTCGTACGGGTCGGATGTCCCATCGTAGGACTCGATGTTTGGTAGCTTAAAGCCAGCCGGAATAGAGTGTTGAAGAATGACTTCCATCAGGGGTGATGACTCCTGGAAGTCCCACTGATGAAGAGGTTGCCTTACGCCTCCTGTAGCGAACTCCTCTCGAACCAATCGTCGCAGTTCGTGGTGTAGGGTATTGCGAGGGAGCTCAGCAATGTGATGTTGGGCTAGCTCCTCAAGGAGGTCTTGAGAAAGGAGAGATTGCCGACCTGTGTGCGGAGGATGGGAAGAACTTGCTGTATCAGCCAGTTCGTTATCTTGATGTGACTGCGAACGCCTCCTGGGTGGAGGAAGAGGAATCTCAGCTTGAAGATGTTCAATTTGAACAGCTTCAACACGTGGTGGATCTCGAGGGAGAAGAACCTCCTCCTGAGGTGCTAGGGTCGGTTGTCGAGTCTCTCGCAGGAGTTGTAGGATCTCGTTTTGAGATTCTTCCATCTTTTGAATTCTCTCTTCTAAGGAGGGTCCCGAGGTCCCTTCTCCAGGTGCGTTTTGCCCCCCGGGGTAGAAAGAGGTAGATACCGGGCGTCTATGATTTATAGACTGATTTCTGGACTGGTGGGAGTTGGAGCGAGAAGCTCCAATGATGCGACTACTGCGCTTGTTGACCATCGTAGCAATACTTGAAGTTGTGGGATGAGATTCCCACAGACGATGCCAAACTGTTGCGGACTCAAATATACGCGGTGATAGATTTTAATTTTCCATCTCAGCGTTGTATGTATATCCAGCACACAAACAGAATCGAAATAGTAACACCAGGATTTTTACGTGGAAAACCCTGGAAAGGGAAAAAACCACGGGGCCACGCCCAGTTGAAAGAGTTCCACTAGTGTTGTTTGAAGTACACAAGGCTGATTCATCCTTTAAATTCAGGACGATCAGATTACAATGAGTATCAGTTACAAGGACAAGCAGAGTTCCGACGTCACTTGAGTGTCCGGCAGAATTCCGGCGTCACTTGGAAAGAAGTCCGGCGTCACTCGGGCGTCGGGTAGAATTCCGACGTCGGGCAGAATTCTGACGTTGCTACCGTGTCGGGCAGAGCTCCGGCGTCCCTCGGGCGCCTGGTGGTGCTTCGGTGGTGTTCCGGCGGTGTTCCGGCGGTGGTCGAGGAGGAGTTATTCCCTCCTGGGCTTCTCTTCTCTTCCTTCTCTTCTTCTCTTCTTGGCTTGGGTCCCCTCTTAAGAGAAATGAGGGGCTATTTATAGTTTTTCTGGAGCGGCATAGCCCGTAAATATGTGAGGGATCAGGGGCAAATACGGAGTGATCCGGATGAACGGTTGATATTGAATCCCTTGATCATGAACCGTTTATCGAGGATTTGAAGGTCTTAATGATATCAGAATTCTATGATCTTGGGCTCGTTGGATTCGTCTCGTCGAGACGCTCGATTCGACTATAAGCTCGTCAAAATTGGAGACCGTTTGGTAACTCAAATAGCTGTTTGATGCTTCCAACAGCGCTTCGGGTACTTGATTTGGACTCACTTGGGCTCGGATTGAGTCGAATTTGGTGTCGTTGGATTCGTATTTCCGAGACGCTTAGTTCGACTATAAGTTTACTGAAATCGGAGTTTAAATGATCTTCGAAATAATTTTTGAAGTTTCCAACTTGAGTTTTTCCTTGAGATTCGTGCCCGATCAAGATGATTTTTTGGCGATATATCAATAATTATTATGATCATTTAGTAAAGACATTTTAATAAGAAAGATGATGCATGCCGTTTACGAATTCTTTGAATTATATTAATAAAACATGAGTTATTGTACCGAGTTATTTTTAACGAATAATTAAAAAAATAAAATTTGTAGGTTAATTCGATTAAATTCCAATTAATTAGATTAGTTATTTACCAAAATTTTAACTTTTTATAATACTTGATACATCCCAAAAAAATTGTCTTATCGTGCATGAATCCCGAGCCATATTGGAAACTCCGAAAATTAAATTTGAGGCCGTCCAAACTCCAATCTCAACAAACTTCTAGTCCAATCAAACTTCTCAAGCAAACGAACCTAAACACACTAAAATCAGTTCAGTCCGAGCCCAAATGAGTTCAAATCAAGGAACCAGAGCATATTTGAAAGCTTCACAGCATTAATTGGACAAACAAATGATCTTCAAATATGACATGCTTATAGTCGAATCGAGCGTTCCAACAAGCCCATGATCGCTTAATTCTAACATCATTTGCGCACATAAATACTTAAGAAACGATCTATAATCGAATGGATCAATATGTGCCGTCTGATAGAGGACTCTAAAATTACCCTGGATATTCTACATAATTACGAAGCATGCCACTCTAAAAAATTTATAAATAAACCCCCACTTCCCACATGAAAAAGGAGCTTGGACATTTTGCTGGAGATTGAAGAGAGCTCTAAGGCTTTAAGGATCATAGAGTTTTACCCAAGTACAATCGCTGACGAACTTTAGTCGACCACCATCGAAACACACCCCGTTTACAAATCATCGTCGGACCATAGTCTGTTAGCCAACCGTCGCCGGACCACCTCCAGTCGCCAACCATCATTGAACCACAGCCTATCATCAGATGTCCACCTGGCCACCGGCTATTATCGGACCACCGCTAGTCCGCAGAACACTGCTAGACCTCCGCCTGGCATCCATTGACCCACCACCTCCGACCACCCTTGCTGGCCGACTACGGTTATGACCACCATCGCTTTGCTGACTATAGTCCCTCTAGTCACCATTGTCCCTCGACTATAATCCCTTTGGCTTCTGTTGCCCATCAATTACTGTCCATATGACCACCATGTTGCAAATCTAGGTTTCAAGGACTATGATTTTGATGATAGCAAATATTTCTGTTTCTGGTTGATTATCTAATATTTTAGGTCAGCAGGTTCAATTGCAAGTTCAAGCCAGCCGAAGATCGAGTCAGTCTGTTTTGTGATTCAGGTTAAATGTACTGTTTTCATCTTTATTGAGTCAAATGTAATGTAAAGGATCCCCTAGCTAAGTAACCTTGCACACACACACACTCAGGGGGAGAGTTTTAGTGAATTAGAGTTTCTATTCATTTTTTTGTTCAGATCGTCCTGGACGATCCAATGAAAACAGAAACCCTAATTAGGGCGACACAGTTAAGTCGGTCTGATTAAGCAGATCGTCCTTGATTAAGCAGATCCTATGATTGTACAGAACGATAGGCTCAAATCAGAAATTCTCAACCGCTGGATTAAGTTAGGCAAGTTTTTATTTTTGGATATTTGGTCTAATCATCCCGGACGATACATGTATCGTCTGAGACGATCCATTACAATCATGCATAAATTAGTCTGGTAATTTAGGAAAGCAATTAATATCTGATTGATACGATCATATCATCCCGAACGATACATGTAAAATCCTGATCATTCAGTGCCTATCACCTGTACGTCCAGAGCTGTGTGCAAGACAATTTTATCATTTTTGAACTAATCGTATCGAACGATAGACATATCATCCCGAACGATCAAGTCATTTTGAACTCGTCCAGCATGTTTTAACCTGTACGTCCAGAGCTGCGTACAAGACGATTTTGTCATTTTTGAACTAATCGTACAGGACGATAGACATATTGTCCTGAACAATCAAGTCATTTTGTGATCCTCCATCATAAGTTCCCCTGGACGACTAGATCTTTCTTCTAGACGAAATTCCTGATTTACACTAATCGTCCCAGACGATCGCAGAATCGTACGGGACGATCAGAACAAACTTTTCTTCTAATCGTCCAGAGAAACCAGATCGTCCAGGCTGAAATATGAGTTTTTACACTGATCGTACAGGACGATCCTTCGATCGTCCTGGACGATATTTGACGACCAGTTGAGATTTAGGGCAATTTTTAAGCCCTCCTTTAAAAGATCTTTTTCTTCCAACAAGAAAAATCTTTTGCCACTTTCCTTTCCAGAGAAAACCTTGAGAGGAGAGAGATCTTGGGAGAGAGAGAGAGAGGATCTTGTGAGGGAGAGTTTATGAGAGATTTCCAAAGGTTGCTCCAAGCAAGGTTCTGAGTCATCTTCTTCGTTCACCGTCTCTTATCTTGTCGGTGTCTCTGTGGGAGGATCGTTCGCAAGAAGATCCGTGCTCTCTACCTGCTTCAGGAGAAAGCGAAAGGAGTCCAGGTTCTCTGCCTGCTTCAGGAGGAAGTGAAAGGAGTCTAGGTTCTCTGCCTGCTTCAGAAGGAAGCAAAAGGATTTCAGGTTCTCTACCTCATCGGGTTGGTGGAAAGGAGTTTTTGTACAGGCTTCTCCGCCTTGCTAAGGGAGCAGAAGGAGAGTCACTTTGTGTTAGTGAAATACCCAGAGGGGAGGCTCCGGGGAGTGGACGTAGGTCAAGTTGACCGAATCACTATAAAATCTAGTGTGTTCTTTCTGATTATTTTCTGCATTTACTCTTCTATTGATGATTGTGTGATTGTGATTATTATTCTGTTATCATTGAATATCTACACATCATCGCATAACTGTAAAAGTTTTAAAACATTCAAAAAGATAATCTAAATCGTTGTTTTGCTCTCGAATTTTTAAAACTACCAATTCACCCCCCCTCTTGCTTAGCCTCAGGACTAGTTCACAAGGGCTTAACATCCCTATCGAACTTTCACACCATCGCCTATCGACTACGGTCCCTCTGAACATCATCGCCTGTCGAATATAGTCCCACTGATCACCTTCACCCGCCTACTTCGATCCACTCTGACCACATTAGCCAACAGACTACAACCCCTCTGACCACTGTCGTTCATCGATTACAGTCCCTACGATCACCGTCACTCGCCTATTATGGTCCCTCCGGCCTCCATTGCCCCCCGACTGAGGTCCCTTTAGCCTTCATCGTCCACCAACGATAGTCCCTCAAACCACCATCGCCCGCCGACTACAGTCGCTTCAACCTCTATTGCCCGTCAATTATGGTCGCTTCAACCTCCGTCGCCCACCGACCATGGTCTCTTTGATATCCGTCGCCCGTCGACCACGATCCCTCCTACTTCCTTCGCCTTCTAGCACGGTCCCTTCGACCTCCATCACTATCTGACCACAGTCCCTTCAACCTCCGTGGCTGGCCGACTATGATCCCTCCGACCTCCGTCACACGTGGACTATGATCCCGCCGACCTCTGTGGCACGCTGATTATGGTCCCTCTGACCTCCAACTATGGTCTCTCTGACCATTGCCATTCAACTATTGTCCTACCGATCAAACGAGCATGCCAACACTCTCTTGAGAACAGCTCTCATATCACTTGATTCTTTCAACTCCCAACATATAATTTGCTCTGGATTCTTGCAACTCGCACCCTATAATTTGTTCTATATGATGTATATTTGCTACATCGAGCCAAGACTTTCCCCCCAAGAAAATGCCTTATTTATAATCAATAATAAATACTAGTTGAATCATTTTAACTGGCTTAGGCCCCGTGAATTTTCCCCTTTTTTGAATTTTCCACATAAAAACTTAATTTCTTTTATGACTCTCACACTCCTCTCCTTTTATCTATATATTTGCTAAATCTTTGCTCAAAACTAATGCGTCAAGCTCTTTTTATCTCCACCATCACGAATATTCTAGTCTGCAACAATACTTTTTTTATAAATTGTTTCCTAAAAAATATTTAGAATAATTCTAATAAAAAATTAAAAAGAATTGGTTAGCAAGTTAGATTATTGAATTGATGCCATTTAGCAGCAATAAAAATCAATGTAATATCATTGTAACATGTCATTTTGCATATGCTCTATGATTTTATTCATATTCACTAATGGTAATTAGCTTATAAATTATTTCTTAAAGTATGATATAGCTCATGGGTTTTATTTATAACTCGTACATATTACTTAAAAAAACAATTACATGAAAGGATCTTGTTAATTAAAAGAGTGATAGCAGAAATTTATTTACAACATATATGAATCATCTTATGATAGGTACTTACATTTTACAAATAATATCAAAAAATAATAGTACATCTTGCTGTAATTTAAAACAAATAAATTTTATGGAACAGTGGCTCTTTTGATATATTGAATGATTGTTAGCAAAAATATTTTTATGAATTGCTTCGAAAGTTTTTAATAAATATTGGTAGAAAGAATATAAGTTTCCGCTTGACAGTCAGCTCCTGCATTGATATTCTAAGCTTCTTGATCAGATCTCATGTAATAATATAGATATGACGACAAATATAACTGATTTTGGGAAGGAATGCACATTTTCCACATCTCAAACTACCCTTTAATAGTTTGAACAGCTCGAATTCTACAAGTAAGATAGTTTAATTTTGTTAAACAATACTGATTTTGTCTGGATCTAATTGCAGCTGCCTCAACTGTAGAGAATCTGAACGCTGGGAGCTGTGTTAATCATGAAACTTCAGGCATGAATATGTGAAATTTATGACACCAAACGAGGGAAGATTGTCTTTCACTCAAAGTAAAATACAATACAAAAATCATATTCCCAGCTCTTAGCAATAAGTAATTGTAATTCCTAAATTACTCTTTTCAATGAAAAGCTCACCAGAATCCTTGGCAGGAGCAAGAACCCTTCTTAAAATGATGGAAGCGACTAGAATCTCTCAATATGATTTCATGATCAACAATCATGGAGATGTATGTTATGGCGCTATGGCAATCACCGCAGACTCTCAGATTCTTTGTTATACGAATTGTAGCTTCAGGTGAAGAAGTAAGGATCCCATAGGCAACTGCAAGTCTTTCACTGTGCTCAGAAAGAAGAAAACCTTTTTCCTCATCATCAACATCATGCAAAGCAAAGCATGTTTTAGGAATATATCCTAAAGCTTTGATTCTTTCTATCAATATTCCAAGTAAGGCATATATCTCCCGAGACTCTGGATGGGATCTGTCTCCAACAAAGAATGTAACATTACCCTTCTTTCCCAGAATCCAGCTGCAACCTGGTCTCTTTTTGATTCCAGAATTCTTCATCAGAAGTCTAATTCTGGCTACATTTTGCCAAAGCCCTGCATTAGCATATATATTGGATAGAAGAGTGCAAGTTCCATCATTTATATATTTTAACTTTATTAACTGCTTAAAAGCATATTCAGCAAGTTCAACATCAGAATGAGTTCTGCAAGCACCAAGTAAAGCCACCCAGACAACAGAAGAAGGTTCTGTAGGCATTTTAGTTATCTTCTCCCACGCTTCAGTCAGTCTACCACCACGGCCTAACAGATCAATAAGACAAGCATAGTGTTCAGAACAAGCTACGAGTCCATAGTCCTTAACCATGGTTTCAAAATACTTTAACCCTTGTTCAACCATGCCAGAATGGCTACAAGCATAGAGGAGGACAAGGAAGGTTACACCATCAGGAGAAAGACCACATTTTTGCATCTCTGCAAAGATCGATAAGGCATCTTCTCCGCGACCATGCATTCCATAACCTGTCATCAATGATGTAAAAGATACATAATTCTTTTGAGGGATTCTGTAAAAGACTTTCTGGGCAGCATCAATATGACCACATTTTGAGTACATATCAATAAGACAATTGTTAACAAACAGTATCTCGGCCTCATATTGATTTCGGAAGACATAAGCATGGATTTCACGACCAAATCTCAGGACTGACAATCGAGCACATGCCATCAGAGCACATGATATGGTAAAAGCGTTTGGGGAAGAAGAGCCATCTTTTAACATGTTTGAGAAGAGCTCAAGTGCATGATTGGCATCTCCATGCTGAGCATAACCACCAATTAACACAGTCCAGGTTACCACATTCCTTTTACTCAGTGGTATGGAACTAAATATTAAATGAGCTGAATTGAAATACTTGCACTTTGAATACATATCTATAAGGCCATTTTGCACCATGAGATCTTCTTCTTCATCACAATCATCATCTGAAATCAAAAGGCACGTTCTAAGAGCATAAGCATGTACTTCCATTCCTTGAGACAGTGCTCCCACAGAAGCACAAGCTGATAAGAGAGAGATGATGGTGACTGAATTAGGATTAGAACCAGCAAGCTGCATTTGCCTGAAAACATCAAGAGCCTCATGGCCATGACCATGTTGAGCAAATCCAGCAATCACTGAACTCCAAGTCACAACATTTAATTCTATTTTATGCTTTCTCATCTCATTGAACAGATCTAAAGCCTTATTAAATTTTCCATTTTGTGAGTAACCAGTGACCATTGCATTCCAGGAAACCACATCTTTGTTTCCCATTCCTTGAAAAACTTTCAGTGCATCTTCCATCATCCCACACTTGGCATAAACATCGATGAATGCGTTTGCTACAAAGACATCCCAATAAAGATCATTTCTCATAGCATAGCCATGAATTTCCCGAGCCTGCAACAAAGCTCTTAAAGCAGCACAGGCAGGAAGAATGTTAACCAACCTTATAACATCAGACCTTCTCCTACTACTCCTCTCACTAACTCCATTCCCCATCTCTGCAAAAAGTTTCAAGGCAAACTGAGGACTACCTCCCTTCACATAACACGCCACAATCGAATTCCATGAAATAACATCATCTATTCCTCGTTTAGTAATTTCATCAAATACTTGGCAGGCATCCACCAAAAGCCCGCACCGGGAATACATTGTAATTAAAGCATTGCAAACAAAGACATTGGAATCAAAGCCACTGGTACAAACGAGACCGTGGACGAGAGTTCCCCGGCGGTAAGATGGAAGCTCGCCGCAAGCTTTAAGGACGAACGGGAAAGTATACTGATCCGGCCTCGCTCCGGCATGCCGCAGCCGGAAGCAAAGGGAGAAAGCGCTGTAAAGTTGGCAGCTTTGGACGTTCTGTCGGATGAGAAGATTCCACCATAGGATTGGAGAGGGTGTAAGACGCTCCAGAACTGTTAGAGCATCAGTAAGGGCACTGCAAGCGAGGTACGAAGACACGATGGCCGCGCCTAATTGTTGAGACAAGGGAGATTCTGAAGAAGATTTTGAAGGCGGAGGGGAGAGGAGGCCTCGTGCTAGGATTTGTTGGTGTAGACAGCGAATGTGTGAAGACGACTTGCATTCTTGCAATAGAGATAGAAAGTGGGAAGGTGAGTTGGTTAAGGGAGAGAGAAGGGGAAGAGTGTTTGTGGAGAAGAGTCTTGAAGTAGTTGTCTTCGTTGCCTTTGGTAAGCGGAGAGGCATTAGGGTGGTGGCGGCGGTAGCTGCAGCGACGGCGACTCATGCGGGCGGCTCTATGGTTGAAACTGAAAGCCGAGGCGGAAGCCATTGATTCCTTTCATTGGCAAAGAGTAAAGGATGGGTATATATTTGCTTATAAAATTTTAACGATGTACTTATTTTGAAATAAAATTTTGGGTGATTAATACACATGCTATAAAATTTTTACATATTGTTATATCTAATACTTAAATATTTATTTTTATTTATATACCATTTCAGTGTTTAGAGCACATTAAAATATATACATAAATATATTTGTTATACTTTAAATAAGTTAATATTAATGATATACATAAATATATGTGTTATACTTTGAATAAATTAATATTAATGATATTTAAAAAATATTATGTAAGAATATCATGACTAATTTACGAAAGGCCAAAGAAGAGGTGGAGCTTCTCTTCTCATTCCTTCATTTTAGGCTTCCAGTAGCTAGTCTCCTGCAACACCACAAGCCAAACTTTGGAGAGAAGTTTTGCACGTTGTTAGAAATTTAATTTCCATCGACTGCCATCTGCTGCAGCGCAGTAAGCCATGACCGGCGACTTTAATCCTAGGTTTGTTTTTTTCCATTCTTTCAACAATGACATCGTTTCTCATGTTATATTTGTAACAATCTCAAAATTTTGAAGTAAATTTAAAATGAAAATTCGAATTTTTATTTGAACTAGAGCACTGCGATGTTTGGCTTGTGAACGTTATGGTTCTGGGCTTGCGAGCATAGCGGCACTAGAAGTTACCGCCATGACATTGAAGACTCTATTCTAGAATGATTCGGGATTCAGCATGCAACACAACGATGCTAGATAGTGGAGCTACGACGCTACGCACAAAATACATTTTTATAGATGTTAAAGCCATTTATCTCCACCCACTCACCTCCTCACGGCCACCAGCGCCGTGGCCTGCTGTGGAAGCGAGAAAGGATAGGGGAGGGAGGGAGAAGAGAGGAAAGAGAATTTATATTTTGGTCGCTGATCCGCTTCGCCTATTTTATGACAATTTTTCAGATTTTGATAGGTGACTTTTATCCTATTCCTATTTTTAAAGATTTTGATTTCGATAATTTCGATAGTTTGATTTCTTCAAAATTAATTTTATTATATTTTTCTTGGATTTAGTGAACTTCTACCATGTAACTTTTTATATATCGTAGTAGTGATTATTTTAAACATTTTGATTGGATGATTTCATGATTTCACACGGTAAAATAAAAGTTTTTGTATTTTATATAATTTGCATAGAATAATAATTTTGATATTTTTATATAAGCATGTTGGTAATACAGCACTGTGAATGAGTATGTGTCTGTGATTGGGTAATAGCTGGTAGCTATTATTATTATAATACTGTGATAATAGCTTGTTTGAGGATAAATTAAAGGCTAATTTTCTAACATTGACTAGAGACTGATTGTCATGTATAAGATGGTGGGTCGACAGATTTTCTTTTAAATATTGTGGTTTGGTGTTATCCTCTACTGATACATTTAATTCACTGATTGAGAGTGATAAGGAGTTATTATTATTTCGATAGACAAGCACTGACTGCTCTGCTTACTAAGCTAATGATTATTAATTATTGACTACTAGAAAAATACCCCACAAGCTAGAATAACTTATTTGTTTAGTATGATAACTAAAATGCATGTTACTATACTGATTTCCTATTATTATATTGATGCAATTGTACTATTTTACTGTTCTATTAATTACTGTTACTGCATTATTTAACTGTTACTTCCATCAATTTTACAGATATTTATACTACTATTAATGATACAATTACTATTTTTAATATTGCTATCAATTTTAGGGATATTAATGTGTTACTGATGATATTAATACTGTTATTGATATTACTACTGATTCACTATTGTTGTTATTGATATTGATTCACTATCTATTAATTTACTATTACTAAATATGTGCTTCCTTTACTGAGCATGTGATATAAGATATCGATTAATACTGATATAGAATAGCTAAATATTATGGGTATATTTTTATATAAAATTTTTGCACTGATATGATTATAATAATCTTTACAAAATATGTTTCAATTTTACATATTTATATATATTTTTATTGATTTAATAATACTACTACGATGATTATTTTAGCGATTCAACACTCATACTAGCTTATTAGTTTAGTAGCTTATTAATTTCATTATTTATGTACTGTACTATTTTACTGGCATTCGTATTACAAATTATAGTTACTACATGTGGTTTATTATTTTATATAAATTCATAATTATATTGACTGCTACTATTATGAACTAACTGATGACATGCATACTACTTCTTTATTATGCTTTAAGTTTAGTTGTAAGATTTAGTGACCAACTAAGCTTTCTAGCTCATTATATATAATTTAAATAATTTCAAGTCAGGAAAGTGGATCAAGAGTGTGAGACTATTCAGTCACAGGATTCTCCAATTATTATTATTTTATTTAGTTATTCTTTTATAACAAGGAGTAGTAGACTGTATATTGTGATTGACTATTGTATATTATTTTTGTAGTATGAATATAGATGTATATTAATATTTTGATCAATAGATTCATTTTCATTGATATCTATATTATTGATAAAAGAAATTAGATAGCTCTGATTATTATTAATTAAAAGATAAAAAAAATAATTCTTTTAAATTATATTCCAAGGCATGATAATCTTGGTATTGGGGTAATAGTTGTTGGAAGAATTGAATTATAAACTAGAGCTATATGAAATTGAATGTGAGTCAGGTAGACTAGATAGATTATGGTGCATTATTTTACATATATATATATTTGACTACAAGTGTGAATTGCTTAGATAGATGTGTGTAAGTGAATAGTTAAAATGAACCTGCCATAAAAAAATGTATCCAATGAACAACAAAGTGTAGCTCCAGTATCATTAGATGTGTTCTGTAGCTGGTCAGTGTTTTAGCCAGGATGCAGATGATTGGTTACTGAGGATAAAGAAGATCTTTAACAGTATGTAATATCTAGAGAATCGAAAGGTACTGTTAGTAGTTTTTTTTTATTTGAAGGAGAGGTTGAGTGATGATGGTGTTAACCTCATTTTTGGTTAGGATCATTTAAATTTTAAACCCCATTCCTTCAAATCTTTAAACGATGCCCCTCAGTGCCTTTGATAAGTCTAAAGCCAAGGTGGGCCACTTCAATCAAGTTGACTTGGTTAAACTAGTCAACTAGTTCAAATACATCAAACCTCATGCATTAAATTCAAATAGCTTCTAGGGACTCCCCATAATCTATCCTTGTCATCATGAACAAGTTTGACCATTCAAAGTGGTCATATTAGTTAAATATTCCAAAAATACACAAAAGATCAAATTTGGCCAAATTAATGCAAATCCTTATCTCCAACCCATGCCAGCTATTTGAGCTGATTTAGATTAACTCTAGAACTTTCTTAGAGTTGTTTAAACCCAAGCCAAACCCTTATTTCAACCCAAACCTAACCTAAGTGGTCCCCCCAACTTCACAAAATGCCAAAATTACCTTTCTACATAGGATTGTCCTCAGGTCAAAGCCTGCTTACCTAACCACCTAGGATACTTGATAAACATCTACGAAGTAAGCCTAATCAATCTCAGCCCTCCAATTAAATTCCATAGCTTAGAATAGGACTAAACACCCAAAATCCTAGCTCTTTGAGCTGATTTAGATCAACTCTAGAACTTTCTTAGAGTTATTTAAACCCAAGCCAAACCCTTAATTCAACCCAAACCTAACCTAAGTGGTCTCCCCCCTCCCCCCCTTCACAAAATGCCAAAATTCCCTTTCCACATAAGATTGTCCTCTGGTCAAAGCCTGCTTACCTAACCACCTAGGATAGTTGACAAACATCTAGGAAGTAAGCCTAATCAATCTCAACCCTCTATTTAAACTCCATAGCTTAGAATAGGAAAAAACACCCAAAACCCTCATAACAAGAGATCTCCCCAACCAAAGCCACCCTAGAGCTCCCATTTCCTCTATTCCTCTCCTGGAGCTTTCCTCTTCCCTTCAATATTGTTTCTAGCCATTGAAAGCTTATTGGAGAGGAGATCCGAGGTGACATATAATCTATTTCGTTCAAGGCATTCTAACTTTCAATCCAAGCATTTTCAAGGTATGGGTCTTTAATTGAAGTTATCTCTCAAGCTTTAAGGAAGAGAATAAACCCAAGAAGAAGCCCAAGAAGAAGCCATTTCATCCATTGGATAAAGATTAATCTCAAACCCTACTTCTAGATCTAGGATTTAAATAACTTGACTATCCTATGTCATAGAGCCCCCAAACTTCATGGAATGTGGTAGTAAATAGCCAAGAAGCTCTACCTAAAATTTCACTCAATTTGATTGAATAAATAAAAAGTTATGAGCATTCTTCCAAATAGTTCAAAAATAAACTAAATTAATCTGTCAATTTTTTATCGTCTTATTGCGCGTGTATTGGATTTGATGGCTCAAATATGGCTGAACGGTATGATCCGTCTGATTGAATTAAATGGTGTGACAGACCATAATTTTGTCCAACAAGATCATAGCCATCCATGCAAACTGCATACAATCTAATGACCCAATGGCTAATGATTAATGTATAGGGAGCAATTAGGCTAAAGGATGCCACTTAGAGATGGTCAATAGCACGTTGACACATGTCCTCATGCAAGTATGATATGGCAGTGGTAGTGGTGGCACGACATTAAATTATTTTAATTGATTATTTAATTCAAAAAATACCTAGAACTTTGAAAAATTATCATAAATATATTTCTTAGCCAAATTATATATTCTTAGGCTTTATGGAACTGGGGTAAAGCCAACTTTAATTTAAAAATAATTTTAGATGTTAATGATTAATACATAGGAGTAATTGGGGTTTAAAGCCCCATTAATTTTCATTTAATTATCCTTAACCAGTGATCATTTAGGGCTCAAATTTGGATAGAATATACTAGGGGATATTCCCTGCAACTTCTAATTTTCTCTAGGCTTTGTGAAACCCCTAAGTTTTGTAATTGATTTTTTTAAGTTTTAGGTCATTATTCGACCTAAAACTTCAAAAAATTATTTCTCTCAATACATGTAAAGTTAGGTCATGTTGATACATACATTACTTCACATATTCATGCATCACTATCAAATTATTTGCTTATACGTATGCTCTTTTGTGTGCTTGTGAGCGACATTATTTTTCATGTCGTGGTAGGTGAGTCATAGTTCCCGGGCCTTAGGAGAGGCCCCTTCGTTGGGTTGAGATATACACACATGCCTCATCTTACTTCTTGGTTCATGTATAATCTCTATAACTTGTCAAGACACCCTCTTTTATTATGAATAATTTGGTGACATGCACACACACTTCATATTACTACTTTTACTTTCACCCATTATATGGTAGGGTTTGTTAGATATTGGCCATATGATAGCTCCCTAACAAAGCTTTAGCCTTATTGGCTAAAGCTTACCCCTATGCGAATCTTAGTGAACTTCATATGGTTAACTAGGCCTGTAGTGTATGCCACCTATATATGTCATGTGTATTAGATTTCTATTTTTTTCACACGAAGAAGACCTCCCTGTTGTTTGTTTAAAAAGTTTGAGTTTTGAAAAAGATCATTTTTTTTAGGAGAATTTAATTTCTAGAATTTTAGTTTTGAAATTGAACACTTCATTATGAATAGTATATCACATCGGGAGGCAAAAATATTATTTCCTAATAGGTTCATATTACAAAACTTTAAATTTATCCTGATTATCATAGCCAACTTAGGAAAGGATAATATATGACCTCGACGGGTCAAAATAATGTTTGATTGAGTGTTTGACTATATTAATCTGGATAAGGGATCATTAATTTTATAATCAAAATCATGATATTAGAATGATATATCTTTTTGAAGGAAGAAAATATCATTCACTAATAATTATTTGAATATGACGATAATGATCGTTGACTTTGATTTTCCAAAAGATAATTAATTGAGTTTTGAAAAATTGATTTTGAAAATTTTATCTGAGTTTCTAAATCTCCTACGAGCGTAAGCCCTCATAGTTAATTACATCATAGGTTATCAGAATTTCCTACGAAGACTCTTAATTAAAATAATGGAAGAAATTTTATTTGTAAATTTTAAAGATTGATATCAAAGGAGCGAGGATTAGAAATTAAATTGGGATTTGATCAAAATTGAACACTTATTTCTGGAGGTCAAAGGAAGAAATGTAGGAGGTTCTTTGGGATTCTGAAATATTTTAGAAGCACCCCGGCCTATCCTAAGTGTTGCTCTTAAATTTTGGATTAAAAAATTTAATTTAAGTTGTCAATTTTATTAGAAGATTAGGATTAAATTTTCAAAAGGTTGAGATTTTATAGTATGAATCTGCCTTAGAACCTAAATCTAAATTGGGCACTAAAAATTAGTAACCCGAACCTGGCTAATGTAATGCAAATCTAGACTTACCCCGGCCTGGATTGGGGAGCCAGTTAACCATCTAAGTGTTGCAACTCGGGCTCCTGAGTTTATTATTTTGATGATAACAAATATTATTGATTATCTCTATATTTCTCCTAGTATTTATAGTGCATATTTATTTGTGTATTAACTAATATTTTAGGTACAATATGCACCGTTATTTGAAGATTCAGGGCTCAAAATGGGATAGAATAGATTATGTTGAAAGAGTCTGTAATATTTATTTATTTATTTTCTATTTCTTGAGTATGGATTTTATAATAAGATTCAAGAAACCCTATAAAATTCAAATTAGCCATCACTATTCATATAGTACGATCCAAGCTCGTATAGTACGATCAGTTTAAAACTAGTCCCGTCCAATATGATGTAAACAGTTGTTCAAATGAATTATTTAAATTTTATGAACACATCATACAATACGATCTAGAGATCATCCTGTATGATTCTATTCGTACGAGACGATTCCTCGGATGACTGAAATTTATCTCTATCACTCATCCCGTATTATTCTCATCATATAGTATGGTTATCGTACTTATTGTATTATATGATTTGACCTCTTTTTTTGACAAGTCATCTAGATGAATTAAATCCCTGATCGTACTATACGAACCTCTATCATACTGTATGATCGATAAAAAATCTATAAATTGGAGGGATAACTGGTTCAATTCATTTAACTTTCTTCACACTCCAATTTTCTAAACCTTCCTACTCAATAGCTAGTGGAAGCAAATGTGAAAGAATGACTCAGGGGAGCTCCTCCTCCTCTCATCATTGTGACTATCGCTTCTTGTCTATAGTGGATAAAGATGCATATCAAAAATATAAAGAGGCAACAATCACGCCCTCCCATATGTTAAACCACATACACTAAACTTCGAGGTAATGAGCCTTTTTCACCTCAACTACTCTTCAATTCCTCATTACCTTGGCCTTTTCTTACAATTCTGAACTTCTATACAAGTTCTTAGCAAATCTTAAGATGAATCTCGAAGTCTCCACCATGACCTCCTTTGTTTGCCGTCAAAATGTATTAATCACTAAAGCTGATTTGGAAGAACACATAGGTATTTCTATTGAAGGACCTCACCCTTAATCCCTGATCTCCCATGATTTTAACTGGACTATAATTAACTTATTCATTAGGAATGTGTCTTCAAATTAACACCAACCCCTAGTCCAAACTTTGAATCAAAATGCTCGTATAATTCAGCATGTACTTCGCACCTCTATTATACCCAAAGCTAGAGATCGGGTTAACATAACCCCACTTCTTTCTGTTGCCACTTACCTCATAATGTCGAATACTCAATTTGATGAAGATCAAATAATTCTTGACTATTTCCACAACATGACTCATATTCGACATCCAAACACCTATAGAAAAATAAAATGTAGCCTTAAGCACATCATAGGCTATCCTTCACCACAAATACCAACTTACCTTTTATGCTCCACCCGATAATATCCCTCTTTTGGTATCCTTTTCCATTGGGGGCAAGAGCATGCTGGGTTGGATTTTAATAAAGAAGGGGAAGTTGCTCCTGTAGGAGGACCTCCACCACCACCAAAATCACCACCTGCCTACCCTGCCTACCCTCAGGATGATATTGTTCAGTGGCTTGAGCGACTAGAAACTCGACTGGATGATCATATCCAACAACAGCACCAACAACATGAGGATGACATGCGATGGTTTGGCAAAAGATTTACCTCGATAGATAATCAATTTGCATTCATCCATCAGTTCTTTCAGCCACCACCACCACCACCTGATTAGGATCCACCTTTCTAGTAGTCTGTGCCTGCTATTCCTTTTTCTTTTTGTACTACTTTCTTTCTTTGTTTGGGTATAGCTCATCTTTTTGGTGATGTGAAAATGGGGAGAAAATGTATGTTTCGTTGATTATATGTTTCATTTTCTTAATAAAATTTTCTATTTATGTTTCTTTGTATTCTATTTTTATCTATTAAAAAAAATTGCAACACCCCCAATTTTTTAAATCCATCATATAGTGAGGGGGAGCTTAAGATGAAAAAATATTTATCTTGCCTATCAACTAACATTATTTAACATCACCAAAAAGAGAGAGATTATTGTAATCCAAGATCCCTAGTCTGTAATTTTGATGATGATAAATAATATTAATTGAATTATTACATTCTTCCTTAAATAGTTTAGATGTTACTTTTGTCTATAAGCACTAATATTTCAGCTAAAATATGCATCGCGCAGGACTAGTGAAGACTCAAAGTTGGGTAGAATTGGATGTAAAAGAGTTTGTAATTTTTACTTTCTTTATTTTCTATTTCTTGAGTTTGGCCATATAAGAGCGTATGCAAATTGGGTGACCATGCACACACACAAGGGGAGAGAAATTTTTTAAAAGTTAAAATTTTTTAATAAATCATACTATATGATTTTTAATCATATAGTATGATTTGTTATCTGAAAATAGGCTTAACGGCTAATTAAAAAAATTAGTTTCTATAAACTAATCATACTATACGATAGAGGTCATACTGTATGATTCATTTTTTATCTCAAAACCCTAGCCGCCAAATTAATTTAAGTAAGATTTCAAAATTGATTTTTGAACTAATAATGCTGTATGATGCCAATTATATTGTACGAATATTTGAAATCTTGCTAAAATTAACCCCCATAATTAGTCAATCAAATCATGATTTAATTAATGAAATTCAATCATACTACATGATATCGATTGTACCAAATGATTGACATAGACAAAATATGGTCATCCCATAGATCATACTACATGAAACCATAATTTTTGAACTAATCATACTATACGATATTCATTTTATATTGGATGATTTACTTAAAAATAACTAACCATAATGTATGATGAGAATAATATTGGACGAGTGATAGAGATAACTTTCAATTATCCCAGGAATCATCCCGTATGAATAAAAGAAATTAAACAGATCGTACAGTATGATTTCTGGATTGTACTGTACGATGTGTTCATAAAATTTGAATAATTTGTTTGAATGATTGTTTACTTCGTACTGGATGGGACTAGTTTTAAACTGATCGTACTGTATGAACTTGGATCGTACTGTATGAGCAGTGACGGCTAACTTAAATTTTTAGGGTTTCTTGAAGCCTATTATAAAAACCATATTTTAATTCTTTTTATAAAATGCTAAGAGTGGAATGCGACTGAAGAAGAAACTCTGAGAGGGAGCTTTTGAGAAGAAAATCAGGGTTTGTGAGAGGAAGGAGAAGGTGAGCTTAAGAGTAAGGGAGAAGTAGAGTGAGGGGATCACACAGTTGCTCTGGGCTAGTTACACCCTTGCTCCTTCTATGGCCTTGGTGAGTCTTTTGGGAGCTCTATATGGAGAGAGGATTCTTAGTCTAATCCTTGAGATTCTCTACCTTCTCATAGAGGGAGAAAAAGGAGATCAGGTTCTCTGCCTTCTCTAGGAGGGAGAAAATAGAGTTGAGGTTCTCTGCCTTCTATAGGAGAGAGAATAAGGAACTGAGGTTCTCTGTCTTCTCTAGGAGAGAGAAAAATGAGTCAGGGTCCTCTACCACACTGGGTTGGTGGAAGAGAGTTTGTAAGGGCTTCTCCACCTAGATGTGGTGGCTAAAAGAAAGACACTATCGTGATAGTGTAATACTTAGAGAGGAGGACTCCAGAGAGTGGACGTAGGTCATGGTTTGACCAAACCACTATAAATCTGGTGTGCTCATTCTAATTTTTATTTTCTATACTTTATTTTTCTGCATGTTATTTTCTATTATAACTGCTTGGTTGAAATCTGTGATTAATATTATGATATATTGAATAAATTATCATCACCATCTTTATAACTTTTGATAAGTATACTTGCTTCTACATCAAGTGATAGTATTGCTTCAGTATCAGTGTGCCTCGTGTTGCGAGTTTGGATTCAAGGATTATAATTTTGATGATAGAAAACATTTTTATTTCTTTTTGAGTGCCTAATATTTCAAGTTCACAAGATTAATTACAATTCAAGCTAGCTCAAGATCGAGTCAGTCTGTTTGTGTTTCAGGTTCAATATATTTTTTCATCTTTCTTGAGTCAAGTGTAATGTAATGGATCCCCAAGCTAAGTAACCTTACACACACACACACTCAGGGGGAGAGTTTTAGTGAGTTAGAGTTTCTGTTCTAATTTTGTTCAAATCATTATGGATGATATTCATATCGTCTTAGATGATCCATTAAAAATAAAAACCCTAATTAGGGCAGCAATGTTAATGAAAGTTTGATAGGAATGTTAAGCCCTGATG
This sequence comes from Dendrobium chrysotoxum, assembly GCA_019925795.1. Taxonomy (NCBI): domain Eukaryota; kingdom Viridiplantae; phylum Streptophyta; class Magnoliopsida; order Asparagales; family Orchidaceae; genus Dendrobium; species Dendrobium chrysotoxum. Next base: position 6,408,142 of record CM034299.1, on the reverse strand, counting down.
AACTAGTCCCGAGGCTAACCAAGAAGAGGGATGAATTGGTTATTTTAAACAATTCATGAGCAACATGAAAGATCTTTTCGATAATTTGCAGCGAAAATAAGTAAACACAAAAATAAAAAGATCAACTACAGATTTCACCCAAGTAGATAATAACAAAAAAGTAAAGTGCAAAAAATAATTAGAAAGAGCACACCAAATTTTATAGTGGTTCGGTCAATATTACCTACGTCCACTCCCCAGAGCCTCCCCTCGGGGTATTGAACTAGCACAAAATTGACTCTCCTTCTGCTCCCATAGCAAGGCGGAGAAGCATGTATAAAACTTTTTCCACCAACCCGGTGAGGCAGAGAACCTGAACTCCTTTCGCTTCCTCCTGAAGCGGGCAAAGAACCCGGACTCCTATCGCTTCCTCCTGAAGTAGGCAGAGAACCTGAACTCCTTTCGCTTCCTCCTGAAGCGGGCAGAGAACCCGGATCTTCTTGCGAACGATCCTCCCACAGAAAACACCGACAAGACGAGAGACGATGAACGAAGAAGATGACTTTGATCCTTACTTGGAGCAACCTTTATAAATCCCTCACAAACTCGCCCTCACAAGATCCTCTCTCTCTCTCCCAAGCTCTCTCTCTCTCTCAAGGTTTCTCTGGAAAGGAAGTGGCAACAAATTTTTCTTGTTGGAAGAAAAAGATCTTTTATAGGAGGGCTCAAAATTTTCCCCAAATCTCAACTAGTCAAGAAATATCGTCAAGGACGATCGCTAGATCATCCTTTATGATCAGTTTAAAATAACATATATCAGCTTGGATGACTAGTTCTTCTGGACGATTAGGAAAAAAAATTTGTTCTGATCGTCCCGTATGATTCTGTAATCGTTCGAGACGATTAGTGTAATTCAAAAATTTTGTCCAGGAGATAGCTCTGGACGTCCAGGGGAACTTGTGCTGGATGATCTCAAAATGACTTGATTGTCTGGGATGATATCTATATCATCCTGTACGATTTGTTCAAAAACACCCAAAATCATCCTGCGTACCGCTTTGGGCGTATGGGTTAAACATGCTGGACGATCTCAAAATGACGTAATTGTCCAGGATGATATCTATATCATCCTGTACGATTAGTTTAAAAACACCCAAAATCATCCTGATCACCGCTCTGGATGTATAGGTGAAATGCACTGGATGGTCATGATCGTCCCAGACGATATTATGATCATCCCGAACGATATGATCGTATCAATTAAATATTAATTGCTTTCTTTAATCACTAGACTAATTTAGGCATAATTATGACAAATCATCCTGGACGTGTAACGATACACGTATCGTCCTGGACGATCAGACTAAATGTCTTAAAATAAAACTTGCCTAACTTTATCTAACAATGAAGATTTTCTAATCTGAGCGTATCATCCCGTACGATGTATACATCATCCAGGATGATTAGCTTAATTAAACATACTTAACATGGTAATCCTGATTAGGCTTTTTGTTTTCATTGGATCGTCTAGGACGATATGAATATCGTCCAGGATGATATAAACAAAAATTGAAAATAGAAACTCTAATTCACTAAAACTCTCCCCCTGAGTGTGTGTGTGCAAGGTTGCTTAGCTAGGGGATTAGTTACATAGCATTTGACTCAATAAAGATGAAAACAGTATATTGGACCTAAATTTCAAAACAGACTGACTCGATCTTCGATTGGCTTGAACTTACAATTGATCCTGCATACCTGAAAGATTAAACAGGAAACCAGAAATAGAAATGTTTGCTATCATCAAAATCATAACCCTTAAAACCAAATTTGCAATAATCTCCCCCTTTTTTATGATGGCAAATATTGATGCAGCAATTTCAAATAAAACATACAGGAGTACTCAATGCACACATGAAAGAAAAATATCATTTTAAATTTCACCAAATACAAAATATAATAAGGAAAACAATTACAAAATAAGAGTAATACAAGAAATAACTAGAACAATATAAGAAACTGCTAGTCACTCAAAATATTAACTCCCCTTTTTGACATCACAAAAAGGAGGAAGAACAGACAACACAATACGAACAGAAAAACATCACAACAATATAAAAAGCTAAAAAGGAGGCGGATCTTGATCAGAAGGAGGAGAAGGTGGTGGCTGAATGTAGTTGTGAATGGCGATGAAATGGGCTCCAAACTAGGCCATGTCCTGGTCATGTTGCTGTTGCTGCTGAACAGCATAGTCATTGAAGCACTGTAGATCAGCAGTATGCTACTGCTCCTGGGTAGCCACATAAGAATCAAATCGGGCCTCCCACTGGTCGAACTGCTACACTAGATGATCAAAAGGGGATGCAATACGAAGTGGAGTAAGTGCATCAGGTGCATCAAGAACTGGAACAACTTCTTCCTCTTCCTTCTCAACATCCGGGGCGGGCTCCGGATGTAGTCGGGTATTATGGAGTACATGAAAGGTATTATTTGTGAAGTAAGAAGGATGGACATTGGTAGGGACTGAATATTATAGATCATATTTGGTCTCCATAGCATATGCAATGATGTGTCTTAGAGCTAGATTTGGGCGTCATCTATGGCCCGGATCCCTAATACTAGTGAGATGCTCGATATAGCGAAAAAGGAGATCGATAGCATTGAATTCTCAGCGGGCCATGATGTAGTAGGTGGTCAGAGAAAGTAACGATGTGATGTGGATGCGGTCCCCAGCCTTTGGGATGATAGAGGAACGAAGGACATGCTGAATGGTACGGGCATCCTTAAGTAGGGAAGAGTAAGCATTGTCGTGGTAGGGGGCGTTGGTATTTCTAAGGAAGCGATTGGCGACACTCCAATCATAATCAGGATCAGAAACTAGGGTGTAGAGTTTATCGCCAGTGATGGAGAGTTGAAGGATATGGTAAAAATCCTGGGTGGTAAGTTCTACAGGTCGCTGATTAATGAAGGAGTGAAGGGTGGAGTAGTCAGTGGTGATGCGAAGATTTACGAAAAAGATCATGAGAAGTTCAGTGCTAAAGGAGAAGGCCAGGGTGAGGATGAAGGTGAGGCAGGTATGTGCAAATAAATTCAGGATATGATAGGTAAGAGTGCGGGGGTTGACGATCTTAGATTGTGTGATTCGAACTTTAAGATAGCGTTGGAAGGCAGCCTGATTGGCTGCATTTGGAAAGCGGAGATCGACAATTTCCCAGGAGGAGCTTGCACCTTGATGCTTAAATCTCTTTCCACCAGCCATTAGAATCACAAGAGAGGAAGTATGGAAGGAAGAGGGGTGAAGAAATCTAAAGAAAAATGGCTGTCTAAGTAGAAGTCGGCCAGATTGTCCCGTACGATCGCAGGATCATCCAGGATGATATGAGTAATTATGACGGCCAGGACAATTAGTCAAAAAGGTAGTCCGATCATCCAGGATGATTAGAGATCATCCAGAATCATTAGAGACAGGCGATTATCTTGAAGAGTCCAGCTGGACGACCGTTGATGAAAAGTATCGTCCAAGACGATGATGTGGATTGTCCGGGACGATATGAAATAAATATATAGGATGGGCCGAATTTGAATCGTCCAACTTCTGACATGTGGATCATTCAGGATGATGAGGTGTATAGTCCAGGATAATGACCAATAATTGGTGCATTTTCAGCCGTTTGATCATGATCAGGAAAACTGGATCATATCATCTATGATGATGTAAGGATCGTCCAGGATGATCACCAATAATTGGTGCATCTCAGTCGTTTGATTAGAGTGGGGATGATTTGAATGGATCATCTAGGATGATGGATGGATCATCTAGGAAGAAGATGATCATCCAGGACGATGTGGGGATCGTCTAGGACGATGTGAAGAAAAAGTGAAAAAAATGAAGGATGGAGAGGAAAGATCAGGGATCCCAAAAATACATACAACAAAACAAAAATAAAAGTAGAGTAAATAAAACTAGAAATGAGAAACAAAAAAACACAAAAAAATAATGATTTTTTTTTATCGATCAGCTCCAGTAATTCAAAAATTTTCCCTTGATTTTTAATCCAAAAATCCATAAGAAGAAGATCGACAACGCTGAAATCCAGAAAAGTTAGAAAATTGACTTTCGTAACTTTCACCTCGGAAACCTTATAGGTTCAGATTCCTTTCAAATTAAAATCCAATTCAGAAGAAAAGAAATTAGATTCAAAAAGAGATCCTTTCAATCCTCGTTCCAGAAAAATATCTGATATAATAGTATTACAAAGTAAGGAATTAGAAATCATGATTTTTCATCTCAAGCTTTTGAAAATATTCTAAGACATTTAAAGATCTGAAAGGGAAGAAAGCCTATTTCTTTGTGGGCTCATTTTGTGCCTCTTTTTTAATTTATTTGGCGCTTTGCACATCTTTTAATTTTTGATATACTTTGTGTATCTTTTCAATTTTTGACGATATTGCGCATCTTTTTAGTTTGGGCTAATTTTGTGCCTCTTTTTATTTTGGCACTCTTTGCCCATCTTTTGTAAGCTTTCTCCCTTTGAAAATCGTTAAAAAATCTCAGCTGTGAAATTACCTTCCAGACATAAGAGATGACAATGCTCACTCTCTATAATAAGGAAGAGTAATTCATAAAATAAAAACCATACATCATATGATAAGTGCAATCACTTGGTTCAAAAAATCATAAAATGACTCAAAACTTTGAAAATACTATTCATATGAGGTAGATTACTGTAGGAAGATAAAATAGATCTCTATTTCAAAAACTAATTTTTTAATTTTGAAGAAGATTTTTATCCAAAAGAAATAATACACCATTAAAGGGAGTTAGAGGAAGAGAAACAATCATCAACGTTTCTTCCCTTTAACAGATTCAGAGGAGTCAATCACTGCTTACCAACTTCCAAATAAAAACAAGGCAAAAGTCTCAGTCAAAAATCCAGTTTATCAGTAGTAGTGAGGAGTGATCTGATTTTGAAATGAATAAAATAGTAAATCAAAAAATAAGTAGAAAATTGCATCAAATTAAATACTCGAATCAGACTAATAACAAGACTAAAATGAAAATCAGCAGAAAAATAAAAACCAACAGGAAATAAATAATCAAATCAAACAACTAACTAACAGAAACAGAATGAAAAATAGATAAATCAGAAATCAGTAGTCATTAGAATCATACATTTATGTCAATCACACCCAATCTGGTCCTCAAAATACTAAATGAGTCAAAGGCCAGTGGTTTAGTAAATATGTCAGCCAGCTGATTTTCAGTTACTACATGATGTAGCTCAATGTCACCTTTTGTAACATGTTCCCTAATAAAGTGATGCCTTATATTAATGTGTTTGGTTCTAGAATGTTAGATTAGATTCTTAAAAATGCAGATGGCACTAGTATTATCACACAGAATAGAAATTGTGCTAACAGGTAATCCTAAATCCAAAACTTGTTGCTTCAACTAAAGAACTTGGACCACATAACTTCCTAAGGCAATGTACTCAGCTTCAACAGTGAAAAGTACAACTGAGTTTTATTTTCTACTGGACCAGGAGATTAAAGACTGTCCTATGAATTGACAAGTTCCAGAAGTACTCTTTCTATCCACCCTACACCCTGCAAAGTCAGAATCAAAATATCCAATAATCTCAAAAGAAGTGCTATGCCTAGGGTACTAGATTCCTAGGTTTGGAGTCTCTAAAAAATATTAAAGAATTCTCTTAACAGCAGTCAGGTGGGACTCTTTAGGATCATCTTGAAACCTAGCACAATGACAAACACTAAACATAATATCAGGTCGGCTAGCTGTCAGGTAAAGCAGTGACCCAATTATTCCTTTATACTTTTTCTGATCAACATATTTTCTTTTTGAATCCTTATCTAACTGAAAAGAGGAGCTCATGGTAGTGTTGATTGGCTTAGCTTTGTCTATTTCATATTTCTTCAAAATGTCCTTAGTGTATTTAGATTGATTGAGAAATATTCCATCATCCATTTTTTTATGCTAAACCCCAAAAAGTAGGAAAATTCTCCCATCATACTCATCTCAAACTCCTTACTCATTTTTTTAGAAAAATCATCACATAAACTTTTATCAAAAGATCCAAAAAGTATATCATCAACATAGATCTAGATAATGAGTAAATTATCCCCTATTCTCCTCAGAAAAAGGGTGGTATCTACGCTCCCCTTAACAAACTCTCTTTCTGACAGGAATGTGCTAAGCCTCTCATACCAAGCTCTGGGTGCCTGTTTGAATCCATACAAGGCCTTTTTTAATTTGTAAACATGATTTGGATATTAGAAACTCTCAAAACCTAGGGGTTGCTCTACGTAGACATTCTCTTTTATTATCCCATTTAAAAAGGCACTCTTGACATCCATTTGAAATATCTTAAATCCTTTATAACAGGCAAAGGCTAGTAGCACTCTAATGGCTTCCAATCTAACTACAGGGGAAAAGGTCTCCTCAAAATCAATCCCTTCCATTTGATTGTACCCCTTAGCCACTAATCTTGCCTTATTCCTAATCACCACACCAGAATCATTCATCTTATTCTTAAAGACCCACTTGGTTCTTGCTATACTTTGATTCCTAGGTCTTTCTACTAACTCCCAAATATTATTCCTTACAAATTGATTCAGTTCCTCTTGCATAGCTAAGATCTAAAATTCATCAGAAATGGCTTGATTGATGTTAGTGGGTTCAGTCATTGAGATAAAGGCAGAGTGGTTTACTTCCTTCCTAAGTCCACGCCTAGTCCTAACACCTTCAAAAGGGTCTCCTAAGATCAGTTCTTTAGGATGACTCGAAGAATATCTCTAATCTCTAGGTAAAGTGTTTTGAGGTTATACCCTTTCCTCCAGATTTATATTTTCAACCCCTTGGGTAATCTCTCCTACCTCTTCTTCTTCCTCAACTCTAGTCTCCTTAGGATCAGATTCATCAAACACTACATGAGTTATCTCTTCCATCACCAAAGTCCTCTTATTAAACACCCTAAAGGATTTCCCCACACTAGAATAGCCTAAGAACATTCCTTCATCAGATTTAGGGTCAAAGTTTCCTAAGGATGATTTCCCGTTGTTCAGAATGAAAACCTTCAGCCAAAGACATGGAGGTGGGACAGGTTTGGAGTTCTACCCTTAATGATCTCATAAGGTGTCTTGTTCAGATTGGATCTAACATTCACCCTATTCAGCACATAATAAGTAGTGTTCACCGCTTCAGCCAAAAAGTATTTTGGAAGTGAATACTCAGCAAGTATGGCTCTAGCGGCTTCCACTAAGGTCCTATTCTTCCTTTTTACTACCCCGTTCAACTAAGAGGTCCTATGAGCTGAAAAATTATGACTAATCCCTTGCTCCTCACAGAAAGTTCCAAACTTCACATTTTTAAACTCTCCACCATGATCACTATAATAGTCAAGATCTCACAACCTAACTTCCTCTAAATCTAAGTAGAGAAGGACTTAAATTCATCAAATGACTCAGATTTATGTGACAAAAATTTAATCCAAGTGAATCTCGACTAATCATCACAATCACAAAACCATAGACTTTCTCCCATAAGCTGGCAGTGCTAATGGGTCCAAAGAGATCCATGTGAAGGACTTCTAAAGGTCTAGAGATGCTAATGTCCTTAACAGAGTGAAAGGAGGACTGGACTTGCTTCCCTAATTGACAGGCATCACACAGGGGGCTATTAGTGAACTTAAGCTTGGGGATACCTCTAACTAAGTCCTTTTGGGTGACTCTTCTAAGGGTTTTCATACTGGCATGACATAATCTCTTGTGCCACAACAAAGACTCATCAGCAGTAGCTTTTAAGCAAATTAAAATATCAGTTTTAAAGCAACTTACATCCAGCATGTAGACATTATTAATCCTTTTTCCCTGTAAAATAATTTTATCATTTAAGCTTAAAATGCAGTAAGTGGATAGGAATTTGATGTTATATCCTTTGTCACAGAGTTGACTGATGCTCAATAGGTTGTGTTTCAATCCATCTACAAGCAAAATATTGTCAATCTTGAAATTCTTTGAATCACCAATTATACCTGATCCTACCACCCTCCTGGTGGTGTTATCTCCAAGTGTAACCTTGCCTCCAACCCTAGCCTCTAGCGAAATGAACTGATTTACATCTCCAGTCATGTGTCTTGAACATCCGTTGTCCAGGTACCACATTCTATCATGAGGTCTTGTGTGAGAGCACGCCTATAAAATCATCAAATATAAGATTTAGGAACCCAAATAGGTTTGGGTTCCTTCTTATAAAAAGAAGAATGCAATGCATATGTGCTGTGCTGTAAAACAGGCAATTTGGGCCTCCATACCCAATGTGTACTACGGTGAATAGTGTAGGTGTGGGAGATGTGTCCTAACATGCCACAAGAAAAATATCTAACACCAGGAAAAGGGTTAACTAATCTACGTGGGTGATGATGTCTATTCCTAGGTTTGTTTGAAATATGCTTTGATGATTTTGAAACAGATTCTTCAAAAGGTGGAGGTGCATAAAATTATGCAAAAATAGGAGGTGTTTCATTTTTCTCAAATGCACAGATTTTTACACTCAAAAATTTATTTTCTTTTTTCAAACTTACAATTTCAAATTTTAGATGGTATTCACTACTATCTAAATCAGATGCATGAGTTTCTAATTCTTTAAATGCAGCTCTTAATTCAACATACGATATTTTTAACAAATCATGCTCAACAATTAAGTCAGAATGCTCTTTGTTCAATTCATCAAATTCATCATGTAAAGATATGTAATTACTTTTAAGTGTAGAATGATCTTTAATCACAACATCATGGTCTTTTTGTAAAGTTAAAAAATCTAATTTTAGGCTAGCAAGTAATTTCTTAAGTTTCCTATAAGATGAATGATGTTTCTCAGAAGCTTCTAGCAATTAATCATAAGTAAGCTCACAAACCTCTTCTTGATCAGACTGATTAGGATGATCATCAGCCATCAGACACAGATTTGTAGTCTCCTCCTCAGCTTTAGTCTTAGAGGAGTCGGATGCAGAATCTGCCCAGAACGCCTTTTGAATCTGCTTCTTATCCTTCCTTAATTTGGGTTTCTCCTCACCCTTTTCCTTGCTTGGGTGAGCTTTAAGTGTAGGACAATCAGCTTTAATGTGTCCAGGCTTCCTGCATTCAAAACAAACAGTATCAGATGTACCTTTAAAATTTTACTGGACTTACCCTTGTTCCACTTCTGAAAGTTCTTATTTTTCTTCCTTAGAAAGCTTTTGAATTGCCTAGTGATAAAGGAAACTTCATCGCTATCAGACCCGAAAGAATCAGTGTTAGAATCGTTGGCCTTCAGCGCCACAGTTTTCTCCTTCTTCATCTCACATGCATCAAGCTATCTTTGGTTCACCCCTTGCTCGTAAGCAATGAGTAACCCAAGTAAGTTATCAATAGAATAATTATTCAAATCTTTCAATTCAGTAATTGTAGTTATCTTAGCATCAAACGAAGAAGAAAAACATCTCAAAATCTTGTTCACTTTTTCATTATTTATAAGTTCTCTTCCTAAAGCATGTAAAAAAGTGATAATTTGAGTGAACCTCGTATACATTTTAGAAATGTATTCAGAAGGTTTCATGCAAAAAAGTTTGTAGTCATGAAGCAATATATTTAACATAGACTGTTTGACTTCAGTTGTACCTTCATAAGTGATGCACAATATATCCCAAATTTCTTTACCAGTTATACAAGTAGAAACATGCATGTAATCCTCAGATTTTAAGGCATAGAAAAAATAGTTCAAATATTTGGCATTTAATTGGGCTAAATCCCGATCATCAAGAGTCCATTCAATGAAAGACAGTTCAGTTTTAACATTATTAATTATTCAAAAAGGTGCTTCATAGCCATCCTTAACAAGCATCCATATACAATAATCTATAGATTGAAGAAAAGTGGACATGGGAGTTTTTCAAAAATTAAAAGGTATGTTATCAAACAAAGGTGGTCGTGTAATTGAATAATCTTCAGCAGTATTATGATTACCAAAGTTAGCCATGGATCAAATTCAAAAGTTTTTAAACTTAATTTTTGAATCCTTCTCTAATAGCACTTAAAAGTCAAGTGGGTAGGCTTTGATACCACTTAAAAGTTTGATAGGGATGTTAAGCCCAGATGAACTAGTCCTGAGGCTAACCAAGAGGGGGGATGGTGAATTGGTTATTTTAAAAAATTTGTGAGCAACAGGAAAGATCTTTTCCATAATTTGTAGCAAAAATAAGTAAACACAGAAATGAAAAGATCAACCACATATTTCACCCAAGCAGATAATAACAGAAAAGTAAAGTGTAGAAAATAATAAGAAAGAGCACACCAGATTTTATTGTGGTTCGATCAACTTGACCTACGTCCACTCCCCGGAGCCTCCCCTCCGGGTATTGCACTAACACAAAAGTGACTCTCCTTCTGCTCCTACAGTAAGGCGGAGAAGCTTGTACAAAATCCTTTCCACCAACCCGGTGAGGCAGAGAACCTGAACTCCTTTTGCTTTCTCCTGAAGTGAGCAGAGAACCCGGACTCCTTTTGCTTCCTCCTAAAGCAGGCAGAGAACCTGAACTCCTTTCGCTTCCTCCTGTAGCGGGCAGAGAACCTGGATCTTCTTGCGAACGATCCTCCCATAGAAAAAATTGACAAGATGAGAGACGATGAACGAAAAAGATAACTCTGATCCTTGCTTGGAGCAACCTTTGTGAATCCTTCACAAACGCCCCCTCACAAGATCCTCTCTCTCCCAAGCTCTCTCTCTCTCTCTCTCAAGGTTTCTCTGGAAAGGAAAGTGGCAAAAGATTTTTCTTATTAGAAGAAAAAAATCTTTTATAGGAGGGCTTAAAATTTACCCTAAATCTCAACTAGTCGGCCAATATCGTTCCAGACGATCGTCTTGTATGATCAATTCAAAATCACATGTATCAGCCTGGACGACTGGTTCTTCTGGACGATTAGTAGAAAAAATTTGTTCTAATCGTCCCGTACGATTCTGCGATCGTTCAGGATGATTAGTGTAATTCAAGAATTTCATCCAGGAGATAGCTCTAGATGTCCAGGGGAACTTGTGCTAGACAATCTCAAAATAACTTGATCATATCTATATTATCTTGTACGATTAGTTTAAAAACACCCAAAATTATCCTGTGCACCGCTCTGGGCGTATAGGTTAAACATGCTGAACGATCTCAAAATGACTTAATCATCCATGATGATATCTATATTGTCCTGTACGATTAGTTCAAAAAAATCCAAAATCATCTTGATCATCGCTCTGGACGTATAGGTGAAATGCACTGGACGATCATGATCATCCCGGATGATATTGCGATCGTCTCAGATGATATGATCGTATCAATTAAATATTAATTACTTTCCTTAATCACCAGACTAATTTAGGCATGATTGTGACAAATTATCTTGGACGATACACGTATCATCCTGGACGATCAGACCAAATGTCTTAAAATAAAACTTGTCTAACTTAATCTGGCAGTTGAGATTTTCCAATCTGAACGTATCATCCCATACGATGTATACATCATCCATGATGATCAGCTTAATTAAACCTACTTAACATGGTCATCCAGATTAGGCTTTCTATTTTCATTGGATCATCCAGGACGATATGAATATCTTCTAGGACGATATGAATAAAAATTGAAAATAGAAACTCTAATTCACTAAAACTCTCCCCTGAGTGTGTGTGTGTATGGTTACTTAGCTAGGGGATCAGTTATATAGCATTTGACTCAATAAAGATGAAAATAATACATTAGACCTAAATTTTAAAACAGATTGACTCGATCTTGGAGTAGCTTGAACTTGTAATTGATCCTGCGTACCTAAAAGATTAAATAGACAATCAGAAATAGAAATGTTTGCTATCATCAAAATCGTAACCCTTAAAACTAGATTCATAACAGTTAATTCGGTCTGATTAAGTAGATCATCCTGGATGATACACCTATTATACAGGATGATATGCTCAAATTAAAAATTCTCAGTCACCAGAATAAGTTAGGCAAGTTTTTATTTTTAGAATTTTGGTCTAATCATCCCAGATAATACGTGTATCATCCTGAATGATTCATTATAATCATGTCTAAATTAGTCAGGTGATTAAGAAAAGTAATTAAGGATTGATTCCTCATCAGTGTGAGAGGATACGGCTCTTAAGCCTGGATTCAATCACATCATTCTAGACGATTGAGAAGAAATCCCATTCGTCTAGTGTATTTCACCTGGATGACCTGAATAATGTACCAAATGATATTGGCCATTTTGAACTAATCGTATAAGATGATAGAGGTATCATCCTGGTCGATCAAATCATTTTGAAATTATCCAGTATTGTTATCCTGGATGACCCGAACTGTGTGCCAGATGATATTGACCATTTTGAACTAATCATACAGGATGATAGAGATATCATCCTGGACAATCAAGTTATTTTGAAATCTTTCAGCATAGTTATCCTGGATGACCCGAGCTGTGTGCCAGACGATATTGGGCATTTTTGAACTAATCGTACATAACGATAGAGATATTATCCTGGACGATCATATCATTTTCTTTAGATTGTCCTACCTTTTCTCCTGGACGACCTGAACTGTCTGCTTGTTAATAGTTCTGATTTACACTAATCATCCAGGACGGTCGTAGAATTATCCTAGATGATCTGAACAATCATGTCTTCTAATTGTCCAGAAAAACCAGATTGTCCAGACCAAAAAGGGCTGATTTACACTACTCATACAGGATGATTGCCAGATCGTCCTAACTGATATTTGATAGCAAGTTAAAATTTAGGGCTATTTTTGAGCCATTCTATTTAAGATCTTTTTCTTGCTACTGTAAAATTTTTTTGGCGCTGTCATTTCCTAAGAGAGTCTTGAGAGAGAGAGAGAGAGGGAGAGCTTAGGGGAGAGAGAGAGAGAGAATCTTGTGAGGGGGAGTATGTGAAGTGTTCATAAAGGTTACTCCAAGAAAGGATTCGAGTGTTCCTCTCTGATCGTCGTTCCTCGTCCCTTGGTGCTCTGAAGGAAGGATTGTCTGTAAGAAGATCAAGGTTCTCTGCCTACTTCAGGAGGAAGCGAAATGAGGTAAGGTTCTCTGCCTCACCGGGTTAGTGAAAAGGAGTTTTATAAAGGCTTCTCTGACTTGCTGTAGGAGCAGAAGGAGAGTCACTTTGTTCTAGTACAATACCTGGAGGGGAGGCTTCGGGGAGTGGACGTAGGTCAAGTTGACCGAACCACTATAAAATTTGGTGTGTTCTTTTAGATTATTTTCTACACTTTACTTTTTTATTGATGATCTTGTGATTGTAGTTATTATTTTATTTTGTTAAACTTCTGCTCCTCATTGCAAAATTGTAATTAGTTTAAAACATTCAAAAAGGTTTTCAAAATTATTTTTGCTCAATAGTTTTAAAAACTACCAATTCACCCCCCTCTTGATTAGCCTCAAGATAGTTCATAAGGGCTTAACATCCTTAACGAGCTTTCAAGTGGTATCAGAGCAGGATTTATAAAATCAAAATTTGAAAAACTTTTGTATTTGATCCATGGCTAACTTTAATAATAGAGACACTACTGAAGGGTATTCCATTATGCGAACACCCTTGTTTGATAACATACCTTTTAATTTCTAAAAAACTCGCATGTCCACCTTTTTATAATCTATAGATTATCATATGTGGATGCTTATTAAAGATGGTTATGATGCACCTTTTAGACAGATCAATGGTGTTAAAACTGAACTTCCATTTATAAATGGACATTTGATGATCGAGAGTTAGCACAACTGAATGCAAAATGTTTAAACTATTTTTTTGTGCTTTAAATCTGAGGATTACATGCGTGTCTCTACTTGCACGACTGGGAAAGAAATTTGGGATAGATTATGTATCACTTATGAGGGCACAATTGAAGTCAAATAGTCTAGGTTCAATATCTTGCTTCATGACTACTAACTCTTTCGCATGAAACTTAGTGAGTCAATATCTAAAATATACACTAGGTTCACACAAATTGTCACCTCCCTGCATGTCTTAGGTAGAGAACTCACAAACTATAAGAAAGTTAACAAAATTCTGAGATATTTGCCCTCTTCTTATGATGCCAAGATAACTGCTATCACTGAATTGAAAGATTTAAATAATTATTCAATTGATAACTTAGATCACTAATTGCTTACGAGCAAGGAGTGAACCAAAGACACCTTGATGCAAGTGAGAAGAAGAAAGAGAAGTGTATAGCATTGAAGGCGATGATACAGATACTGATACTTTTGGGTCTGAAAGCGATGATGTTGCCTTAATCACTAGGCAATTCAAAAGCTTTCTAAGGAAGAAACACAAGAACTTTCAAAAGTGGAACAAATATAAGAATGGCAAAAATCCTAAAGGTTCTTCTGATGTGGTTTATTTTGAATACAGGAAGCCAGGATATATAAAAGCTGATTGTCCTACACTTAAGGCTCACCCAAGCAAGGAGAAAAGTGAGGAGAAACCCAAGTTTAGGTAGGATAAGAAATGGATCCAAAAGACTTTCTGGGTAGATTCTGCATCTAACTCCTCTGAAACTGAAGCTCAAGAGGAGACTACAAACTTTTGTTTGATGGTGAATAAACATTATAGTCAGTTTGATCAAGAAGAGGTATGTGACTGACCTACGATCAATTACTTGATATTTCTAAAAAAATCCATTCATTATATAAGAAACTTAAAAAAATACATGCTAGTCTGAAATTTAAATTTTTGAACTTGGAAAAAGAGCATGAAGTTTTGCTTAAAGATCATTCTATACTTGATAGCAATCACATATCACTACTTGATGAATTTAATGAGTTAAACAAAAAATATTCTGAATTAACTATTGAGCATGATTCATTGAAAACATTGTATACTGATTTAGAAAAAGCATTTAAAGAATTAGACACCATGGTATGTGATTTAGATAGTAGTGAGCATGCATTGAAATTTGAAATTGCAAGTCTTAAAAAAGAAAATAAATTTCTAAGTGCTAAAATAAGTGCATTTGAGAAAAATAAAATACCTCCTATATTTGCACAGTTTTATAAACCACCACAGCATGTATCCAAACCTAAGAAGATCATAATCGCCCTCGTAGATTAGTTAACCCTTTTCCTGGAGTTAGATATTTTCTTGTGGCATGCTAGGACACATCTCCCATACCTGCAGTGTTCACCATAGTACACATTAGGTGTAGAGACCCAAATTACATAATTCACATCATAACACACATGCATTGCATTCTTCTTTTCATAAGAAGGAACCCAAACTTGTTTGAGTTCCTAAATCTGATGCTTGATGATTTTATAGGGGTGCTCTCACACAAGACCTCATGAGAGCATATAGTACTTGGACAGTGGATGCTCAAGACATATGACTAGAGATGCAAATTAATTCATTTCATTGGAGGCCAGGGCTGGAGGCAAGGTTACTCTTGGAGACAATACCACCAGAAAAGTGGTGGGCGCAGGTATAATCAGAAACTCCATGAACCTTTTGATTAAAAATATTTTAGCTTTTAGATGGACTAAAACACAACCTGCTCAGTATCAGTCAACTCTATAACAAAGGGTTCAGCATCAAGTTCCTGGTAAACACTTGCATTATCAGCTTAAATAATAATATTATTTTGTAGGGAAAGAGGATCAACAATATTTATATACTTGATTTAAATAACATTGAGTGTGCTACATCATTTTGCTTGAAAATTGCTGTTGATGAGTCTTGGTTGTGGCACAGGAGATTAAGTCATGCTAGCATGAAAATCCTAGAAGAGTCACCCAAAAGGACTTAGTTAGAGGTGTCGCCAAGCTTAAGTTTACTAAGGACCACCTATGTGATGCTTGTCAACTAAGGAAGCAAGTCCAATCTTCTTTCCACTCTATTAAGGACATCAGCACCTCTAGACCTTTAGAAGTCCTTCACATGGATCTCTTTGGACCCATTAGCACTGCTAGCTTAAGGGAAAAATTCTATGGATTTGTAATTGTCGATGATTACTCGAGGTTCACTTAGATTAGATTTTTTTTTCACATAAAGTTGAGTCATTTGATGAATTTAAATTATTCTCCACTTAGATTCAGAAGAAGTTAAGTTGTGAGATCTTGATCATTCATAGTGATCATGGTGGAGAGTTTGAAAATATGAGGTTTGGATCATTCTATGAGGAGCAAGGGATTAACCATAACTTTTCAGCTCCTAGGAACGCTCAGCAGAATGAGGTAGATAAAAGGAAGAATAAGACCTTAGTGGAAGCCACTAGAGTCATGCTTGCTGAGCATTCACTTCCAAAATACTTTTGGGTAGAAGCGGTGAACACAGTCTATTATGTGTTGAATATGGTGAATGTTAGATCTACTATTAATAAGACACCCTATGAGATCATTAAGGGTAGAACTCCAAACCTATCCCACCTCAATGTCTTTGGTTGTAAGGTATTCAATCTTAATAATGGGAAATCATCATTAGAAAAATTTGATCCAAAATCTGATGAAGGAGTGTTCTTAAGATACTCAAGTGTGGGGAAATCTTTTAGATTATTTAATAAGAGGACATTGGTGGTGAAGGAGACTACTCATGTAGTGTTTGATAAATCTGATCCTAAGGAGGTTAGAGCTGAGGAAGAAGAGGAAGTAGGATAGATTACCCAAGGAGTATAAAATACAAATATGGAGGAGAGGGTATAACCTCAAAATACTTTGCCTAGAGATTAGAGATATTCTTCGAGTTATTCTAAAGAACGGATCTTAGGAGACCCTTCTGAAGGTGTTAGAACTAGGCATGGACTTAGGAAGGAAGTAAACCATTCTTCCTTTATCTCAATGATTGAACCTACCAATATCAATAAAGCCCTTTCTGATGAATTTTGGATCTTAACTATGTAAGAAGAACTTAATCAATTTATGAGGAACAATGTTTGGGAGTTAGTAGAAAGACCTAAGAATTAAAGTGTAGTGGGAACCAAATGGATCTTTAAGAATAAAATGAATGATTCTGGTGTGGTGGATAGGAATAAGATAATACTGGTGGCTAAGTGGTACAACCAAATAGATGGGATTGATTTTTAGGAGACCTTTGCCCCTGTAGCTAGATTAGAAGCCATTACAGTACAACTAGTCTTTACTTGTTATAAGGGATTTAAGCATTTTTAAATGGATATCAAGAGTGCCTTTTTAAATGGGATAATAAAAGAAGATATCTTTGTAGAGCAACCCCCAAATTTTGAGAGTTCCCAATATATAAATCATGTTTATAAATTAAAAAAGGTCTTATATGGATTGAAACAGGCACCCAGAGCTTGATATGAGAGGCTTAACACATTCCTACTAGAAATAGAGTTTGTTAAGGGGAGCATAGACACCACCCTTTTTCTGAGGAAAGTAGGAGAGAATTTACTCATTGTTTAGATCTATGTTGATGACATACTTTTTGGATCTTCTGATTAAAAGTTATGTGATGATTTTTTTAAAATAATAAGTAAGGAGTTTGAGATGAGTATAATGGGAGAATTAACCTACTTTTTGGGGTTTAACATAAGGCAAATGGATGATGAAATCTTTTTGAATCAATCAAAGTACATTAAGGATATCTTGAATAAATATAAAATGGATAAAGCCAAGCCAATAAACACTCCTATGAGCTCCACTGTCCAGTTAGATAAGGATTCAGATGGAAAATCTGTTGATCAAAAGAAGTTTAGAGGTATAATTGAATCACTGCTTTACTTGACTGCTAGCTGACTTAATATAATATTTAGTATATGTCTATGTGCTAGATTTCAAGCTGATCCTAAAAAATCCCACCTGACTGCAGTTAAGAGAATTCTTAGATATCTCTTAGGGACCTCAAACATAGGAATATGGTATCCTAGAAATAACACTTCTTTTGAGATTATTGTATATTCTAATTCAAATTTTGTAGGGTGTAGGGTGGATAGAAAGAGCACTTCTGAAACTTACCAATTTATAGGACAATCCTTGGTCTCCTGGTCCAGTAGAAAATAAAACTCTATTGCACTATCCACTGCTGAAGTGGAGTATATTGCCATAGAAAGTTATGTGGCCCAAGTTTTTGGTTAAAGCAACAAATCATGGATTTAGGATTACCTATTGGCACAATTTCAGTTCTATGTGATAACACTAGTGCCATCTGCATCTCTAAGAATTTTATCTAACATTCAAGAATAAAATATATTGACATAAGGCATCACTTCATTATGGACCATGTTACCAAAGGGGACATTGAGCTACACCATGTAGCAACTAAAAACTAATTGGCTGACATCTTTATTAAACCACTGGCCTTTGACTTATTCAGCATTTTAAGGTCTAGAATAAGTGTGATTGACATAGATGCATGAATTTGATGATCACTGATTTCTGAAGTTTCTATTTTTCACTTTTCCTTTATTTTTATTTGATTTGATTATTCTATTTTCTTTTTGATTTTTATTCTCTGCAGATTTTCTTTTTATCATTGTTGTTTTTCTGATTTGATTATTTCTCTTTATGTGCTTTCTTTCTTCTTTTATTGATTTACTGTTTATTTTCTTCAGAATCAGATCACTATGCACTACTCCTGATAAATTAGATTTCTAACTAAGAGTTTTTGCCTTGTTATTATTTGGAAGCTTGTAAGCAATGATTGACTTCTCTGAAATAATTAAAGGAAAGAAATACTGATGATTATTTCTCTTCCTCTAACTCCTTTAATGATGTATTATTCCTTTTGGATAAAAATTATTTTCAAAATTAAAAAGTTAGTTTTTGAACTAGAGATCTATTTTATCTTCCTACAGTAATCTATCTCATATGAATAGCATTTTTAAAGCATTGAATCATTATTATGCTTTTCTTATTCAGGTAATTGCACTTATCATATGAAGTATGATTTTTTTCTGTGAATTACTCCTCCTTACTGTAGGGAGTGAGTTATTCTTCTCTTATGTCTGAAAGGTAATTTCACAATTGAGATTCATTTAGAGATTATGAAAGAAAGCAAGCTTGTAAAAGAAATAAAAAGTGGCACAAAGTGGGGCAAAAATGAAAAGATGTACAATAACGCAAAAAAAAGGAAAAGATACACAAAGTATATCAAAAATTAAAAGATGTGTAAAGTGCGCCAAATAAATTGAAAAATAGGTAGAAAATGAGCCCACCAAGAAATAAGTTTTCTTCCCTTTCAAATCTTTAAATATCTTAGAAAAATTTATACGCCACTTAATACTTTCAAAAACTTGAGATTGAAAATTATTATGTCTAATTCCATACTTTGTAATACTATTTTATCAGATATTTTTTGGAAGGAGGCTTGAAAGGATATCTTTTCAAATATAATTTCTTTTCTTCTGAATTAGAATTTTATTTGAAAGGAATTTACACATGTAAGGTGTCTGAGGTATGCATTACGAAAATCGATTTTCCAATTTTTCTGGATTTCAGCATCATTAATTTTCTTCTTATTGGCTTTTGAATTAAAAATCAAGAAAAATTTCTGATTTACTGGAGCAAATTGATTTGAAAAAAAAACTTTATGTTTTTAATGCGATTTTCTCATTTCTATTTTTCTTTTTCTTTGGTTTGGTTTTCAATTTTTTTATGTGTCTATATGCTGTTCTCCCCTTTTTGAGATGTCAAAAGGGGGAGTAGTGTGTATTCTGGGTCTGTGTACTGTTTGAATTATCAATGTTTAGTTGTTCTTATACTATTTTCCTAGCTAACAAAAATTGCATTTCTTAGTTTTTTTTATGGATCTGTCTTTTATTATTACTAAATTTTAGAATTACTTATAAATGTTTGCCATCATAAAAAAGGGAGAGATTGTTTTGAATCTGAATTCAAGGATTATAATTTTGATGATAGCAAATATTTTTGTTTCTATTTGAGTGCATAATCTTTCAGGTTCACAAGATTAATTGTAATTCAAGCCAGCTCAAGATCGAGTCAGTCTGTTTGTATTTTAGGTTGAATATATTTTTTGATCTTTCTTGAGTCAAGTGTAATATAACGGATCCCCAAGCTAAGTAACTTTGCACACATATACTCAGGGGGAGAGTTTTAGTGAGTTAGAGTTTTTGTTCTAATTTTATTCAAATCGTCCTAGACAATATTCATATCGTCATGGACGATCCATTGAAAATAAAAATCCTAATTAGGGTAGCCATGTTAAGTCGGTCTGATTAAGCAGATTATCCTGGATGATACACTTTTCATACAGGATGATATGCTCAAATCAGAAATTCTCAGCTGCTAGACTAAGTTAGGCAAGTTTTATTTTTAGAATTTTGGTCTAATCATCTCGGACGATACGTGTATCGTCTTGGATAATTTATTATAATCATACCTAAATTAGTCAGGTGATTAAGAAAAGTAATTAAGGATTGATTGATTTGATCACATCGTCCTAGACGATCGCAAGATCATCCTGGATGATCAATAAGAAATCCCCTTGGTCCAGTGTATTTCACCTGGATGACCCGTGCTATGAATCTGGATTCAAGGATTATGATTTTAATGATAATAAACATTTTTATTTCTATTTAAGTGCTTAACCTTTCAGGTTCACAAGATCAGTTGTAATTTAAGCCAGCTCAAGATCGAGTCAGTCTTTTTGTATTTCAGGTTCAATATATTTTTTCATCTTTCTTAAGTCAAGTGTAATGTAATGGATCCCCAAGCTAAGTAACCTTGCGCGCACACACTCAGGGGGAGAGTTTTAGTGAGTTAGAGTTTCTATTCTAATTTTATTCAAATCATCGTGGACGATATTCTCATTATCCTTAACGATCCATTGAAAACAAAAACCCTAATTAGGGTAATCATGTTAAGTCAGTTTGATTAAGCAGATCATCCTGGATGATCATCCATTATACAGGACGATATACTCAAATCAAAAATTCTCAGCCACCAGACTAAGTTAGGCAAGTTTTTATTTTTAGCTTTTTAATCTAATCGTCCTGGATGATAAGTGTATCGTCCTGAATGATTCATTACAATCATGCCTAAATTAGTCAGGTAATTAAGGAAAGAAATCAAGATTTTATTGATTCGATCATTTCATCCTGGACGATCGTAATATCGTCCTAGATGATCAATTAGAAATCCTGACCGTCAAGTGTATTTCACCTGGATGACCTGAATAATCCTATGGATGATATTCCTGATTTTGAACTAATCATATGGGACGATATCTATATCATCCTGGATGATCAAGTCATTTTGAAATCATCTAGTGTATTTCACATGGATGACCCGAATAATCCTCTAGACAATATTCCTGATTTTGAACTAATCGTACGGGACGATATCTATATCATCCTGGACGATCAAGTCATTTTTAAATCATCCAGCATGATTTTCCTGGATGAACCGAACAATCTTTTGGATGATATCCCCATTTTTAACTAATCATCCTGGATGATCAAAAAATCATCCCAGACGATCAGAATAAATCATGTCTATTAATCATCCAGAAGAACCAGATCATCCAGGCCAGAAGAGTCTGATTTACACTGATCGTATAGGATGATTGAAGGATCATCCTAGACGATCTTTGACGATAAATTAAAATTTTGGGAAACTTTTGAGCCTTAGTATTTAAGGTTTTCTTTCTTCTACTGTTAAAATCTTTTGCCAAAATCCTTTCCTAAGAGAGTCCATGAGAGAGAGACGAAGAGATTAGGAGAGAGAGAGAATCTTATGAGGGGGAGTTTGTGAGGTGTTCATAAAGGTTACTCCAAGCAAGGATTCAAGTCATAATCTCTAGTTTGCTTTGTGCTCTAAAGGAAGGATCATGTGTAAGAAGATCAGGTTCTCTGCCTGCTTCAGGAGGAAGCAAAAGAAGTCTGGGGTTCTCTGCCTCACCGGGTTGGTGAAAAGGAGTTTTATAAATACTTCTTCGTCTTGCTATGGGAGCAGAAGGAGAGTCACTTAGTTTTAGTATAATAACTGGATTGGAGGCTCTGGGGAGTAGACGTAGGTCAAGTTGACCGAATCATTATAAAATCTGGTATATTATTTCTGATTATTTTCTACACTTTACTTTTTTGTTGATGATCATGTGATTGTAGTTATATTTTGTTTTGTTAAATATCTATAAATTATCGTGAAATTATAATTATTTTAAAATATTCAAAAAGAGTTTTTAATTATTTTTATTTAAGAATTTTTAAAACTACTAATTCACCACCCCTCTTGGGTTACCTTGGGCTAGTTTATAAGGGCTTAACATCCCTATCAAACTTTAAGTGGAATCAGAGCGAGATTCATAAAATTAAGTTTTGAAAAACTTTTGAATTTGATCTATGGCTAACTTTGGTAATAGAAAAACTGCAGAAGGTATTCCAATACTAAACCACCCTTGTTTTATAACATACCTTTTGATTTCTGAAAAACTCGCATGTCCACCTTTTTACAATCAATTGATTATCGCATGTGGATACTTGTTAAAGATGGTTATGATGCACCTTTTATACTGGTTAATGGTGTTAAAATTGAACTGTCTTTTATTGAATGGATATTTGATGATCGATAGTTAGCACAACTAATTGTAAAATATTTAAACTATTTTTTTATGCATTAAAATCTGAGGATTATATGCGTGTTTCTACTTGCACTACTGGTAAAGAAATTTGGGATATACTATGCATTACGTATGAAGGCACATCATAAGTTAAATAGTCTAGGTTGAATATCTTGCTTCATGACTACTAACTCTTTCACATGAAACCTAGTGAGCTAGTATCTGAAATGTACACTAGGTTCACACAAATTATCACCTCCCTACATGTCTTAGGAAGAGAACTCACCAACTATAAAAAAGTTATCAAAATCTTGAGATGTTTGCCCTCTTCCTATGATGCCAAGATAACTGCTATCACTGATTTAAAAGATTTAAATAATTATTCTATTAATAACTTACTTGGACCACCAGTTGCTTGCAAGCAAGGAGTGAACCAAAGGCAGCTTGATGAAGGTGAGAAGAAGAAAGAGAAGATAGTGGCACTACAGGCTAATGATTCTGACTCTAGCTCTTCTGTGTTTGAAAGTGATGATGTTTCCTTAATCACTAGGCAATTAAAAAACTTTTTAAGAAAGAAACATAAGAACTATCAGAAGTGGAACAAAGGTAAGAGTAGCAAAAATTTTAAAGGTTCTTCTGATACAGTTTGTTTTGAATGCAGGAAGCCCAGACATATAAAGGCTGATTATCTTACACTTAAGGCTCACCCAAGCAAGGAGAAGGGTGAGGAGAAGCCCAAGTTTATAAAGGATAAGAAGAATATCCAAAATACTTTCTGGGCGAATTTTGCATCTGACTCCTCTGAGACTGAAGCTGAAGAGGAGACTATAAATTTATGTTTAATGGCAGATGAACATTATAGTCAGTCAGACCAAGAAGAGGTATGTGATCTGACCTATGATCAATTATATAAGGTTTCTGAGAAAATCCATTCATCATATAGGAAACTTAAGAAAATGCATGCCAGCTTGAAATTGGAATTCTTAAACCTACAAAAAGAGCATGAAGTTTTACTTAAGGATCACTCTACACTCGATAGTAATCACATGTTATTACTTGATGAATTTGATGAGTTAAACAAAAAGTATTCTGAATTAATTGTTGAGCACAATTCATTAAAAACATCACATACTAATTTAGAAAAAGCATATAAAGAACTCGACACTATGGCATGTGATTTAGATAGTAGTGAGCATGCATTGAAATTTAAAATTACAAGTCCTAAAAAGGAAAATGATTTTTTAAGTGTAAAAATTAATTCATTTGAGAATAATGAAACACCTCCTATATTTGTACAATTTTATAAACCACCACAACATGCATCCAAACCTAAGAAGAGGCACAATCACCCATGTAGATTAGTTAACCCTTTTCCTAGAGTTAGATATTTTTCTTATGACATGTTAGGACACATCTCCCACACCTGCACTATTCACTATAGTACACATTAGGTGTGGAGGCCTAAATTATATGATTCATAGCATAACACATATGCATTGCATTCTTCTTTTCATAAGAAGGAACCCAAACTTGTTTTGGTTCCTAAATCTGACGTTTGATATTTTTATAGGGGTGCTCTCATACAAGACCTCATGAGAGTATGTGGTACCTGGACAGCGGATGCTGAAGACATATGATTGGAGATGCAAATTAATTCATTTTGCTGGAGGCTAGGGTAAGAGACAAGGTCACTCTTGGAGACAACACCACCAGGAAAGTGGTGGGCGTAGGTATAATCCAAAACTCCAAGAATCTTTTAATTGAAAATATTTTGCTTGTAGATGGACTGAAATATAACCTGCTTAGCATCAGTCAACTCTATGATAAAGGGTTCAGCATCAAGTTCCTAGCAAACACATGCATTATAAGCTTAAATAATAACACTATTTTATAAGGCAAGAGGATCAACAACGTCTACATGCTTGATTTAACTAATACTAAATGTGCTGCTTCATTTTGCTTAAAAACTATTACTGATGAGTCTTGGCTATGGCACAGGAGGTTATGTCATGCCAGTATGAAAACCCTTAGAAGAGTCACCCAAAAGGACTTAGCTAGAGGTGTCCCCAAGCTTAAGTTCATTAAGGACCACCTGTGTGATGCCTGTCAGCTAGGGAAGCAAGTCCTGTCCTCTTTCCACTCCATTAAGGACATCAACACCTCTAGACCTTTAGAAGTCCTTCACATAGATCTCTTTGGACCCATTAGCACTACCAGCTTAGGGGAAAAAGTCTATAGATTTGTGATTATCGATGATTACTCGAGGTTCACTTGGATTAGATTTTTATCACATAAATCTGAGTTATTTGATGAATTTAAATCTTTCTCCACTTGGATTCAGAAGAAATTTGGTTGTGAGATCTTAACCATCCATAGTGATCATGGTGGAGAGTTTAAAAATGTGAGATTTGAAACCTTCTGTGAGGAGCAAGGGATTAGCCATAACATTTTAGCTCCTAGGACCCCTTAGTAGAACGGGGCAGCTGAACGGAAGAATAAGACCTTAGTGAAAGTTGCTAGAGCCATACTTGCTGAGTATTTTCTTCCAAAATACTTTTGGATAGAAGCGGTGAACACAGCTTATTATGTGTTGAATAGGGTAAATGTTAGATCCAATCTGAATAAGACACCCTATGAGATCATTAAGGATAGAACTCTAAATATGTCCCACCTCTATATCTTCGGCTGAAAGGTATTAAAAAGGCACTCTTGAAATTATCCTTAGGAAAATTTGACCCAAAATCTGATGAAGGAGTGTTCTTAGGATATTCAAGTGTGGGGAAATCCTTTAGGGTGTTTAATAAGAGGATATTGGTGGTGGAGGAGACTACTCATGTAGTGTTTGTTGAATTTGATCCTAAGGAGGTTAGAGCTGAGGAAGAAGAGGAAGTAGGAGAGATTACCCAAGGAGTATAAAATGCAAATCTGGAGGAGAGGGTATAACCTCAAAATACTTTGCCTAGAGATTGGAGATATTCTTCGAGTTATTCTAAAGAACGAATCTTAGGAGACCCTTCTGAAGGTGTTAGAACTAGGCATGGACTTAGGAAGGAAGTAAACCATTCTTCCTTTATCTCAATGATTGAACCTACCAACATCAATAAAGCCCTTTCTGATGAATTTTGGATCTTAACTATGTAAGAAGAACTTAATCAATTTATGAGGAATAATATTTGAGAGTTAGTAGAAAGACCTAAGAATTAAAGTGTAGTGGGAACCAAATGGATCTTTAAGAATAAAATAAATGATTCTGGTGTGGTGGATAGGAATAAGACAATACTGGTGGCTAAGTGGTACAACCAAATAGAAGGGATTGATTTTCAGGAGACCTTTGCCCCTGTAGCTAGATTGGAAGCCATTACAGTACTACTAGTCTTTACTTGTTATAAGGGATTTAAGAATTTTTAAATGGATGTCAAGAGTGCCTTTTTAAATGGGATAATAAAAGAAGATATCTTTGTAGGGCAACCCCCAAGTTTCGAGAGTTCCCAATATATAAATCATGTTTATAAATTAAAAAAGGTCTTATATGGATTGAAACAGGCACCCAGAGCTTGATATGAGAGGCTTAACACATTCCTACTAGAAATAGAGTTTGTTAAGGGAGCATAGACACCACCCTTTTTCTGAGGAAAGTAGGAGAGAATTTACTCATTGTTTAGATCTATGTTGATGACATACTTTTTGGATCTTCTGATCAAAAGTTATGTGATGATTTTTCTAAAATAATAAATAAGGAGTTTGAGATGAGTATAATGGGAGAATTATCCTACTTTTTGGGGTTAGGCATAAGGCAAATGGATGATGAAATCTTTTTGAATCAATCAAAGTACATTAAGGATATCTTGAATAAATATAAAATGGATAAAGCCAAGCCAATAAACACTCCCATGAGCTCCACTGTCCAGTTAGATAAGGATTCAGATGGAAAATCTGTTGATCAAAAGAATTTTAGAGGTATAATTGAATCACTGCTTTACTTGACTGCTAGCTGACTTAATATAATATTTAATATATGTCTATGTGCTAGATTTCAAGCTGATCCTAAAAAATTCCACCTGACTGCAGTTAAGAGAATTCTTAGATATCTCTTAGGGACCTCAAACATAGGAATATGGTATCCTAGAAATAACACTTCTTTTGAGATTATTGTATATTCTAATTCTGATTTTGTAGGGTGTAGGGTGGATAGAAAGAGCACTTCTGGAACTTACCAATTTATAGGACAATCCTTGGTCTCCTGGTCCAGTAGAAAATAAAACTCTATTGCACTGTCCACTGCTGAAGCGGAGTACATTGCCTTAGGAAGTTATGTGGCCCAAATTTTTGGTTAAAGCAACAAATTATGGATTTAGGATTACTTATTGGCACAATTTCAATTCTATGTGATAACACTAGTGCCATCTGCATCTCTAAGAATTTTATCTAACATTCAAGAATAAAATATATTGACATAAGGCATCACTTCATTATGGACCATGTTACCAAAGGGGACATTGAGCTACACCATGTAGCAACTAAAAACCAATTGGCTGACATCATTACTAAACCACTGGCCTTTGACTTATTCAGCATTTTAAGGTCTAGATTAAGTGTGATTGACATAGATGCATGAATTTGATGATCACTGATTTCTAAAGTTTCTATTTTTCACTTTTCCTTTATTTTTATTTGATTTGATTATTCTATTTTCTTTTTGATTTTTATTCTCTGCAGATTTTCTTTTTATCATTGTTATTTTTCTGATTTGATTATTTCTCTTTATGTGCTTTCTTTCTTCTTTTATTGATTTACTGTTTATTTTCTTCAGAATCAGATCACTACGCACTACTCCTGATAAACTAGATTTCTAACTAAGAGTTTTTGCCATGTTATTATTTGGAAGCTTGTAAGCAATGATTGACTTATCTAAAATAATTAAAGGAAAGAAATATTGATGATTGTTTCTCTTCCTCTAACTCCTTTAATGGTGTATTATTCCTTTTGGATAAAAATTATTTTCAAAATTAAAAAGTTGGTTTTTGAACTAGCGATATATTTTATCTTCATACAGTAATCTATCTCATATGAATAGCATTTTTAAAGCATTGAATCATTATTATGCTTTTCTTATTCAGGTAATTGCACTTATCATATGAAGTATGATTTTTTTTCTATGAATTACTCCTCCTTACTGTAGAGAGTGAGTTTTTCTTCTCTTATGTCTGAAAGGTAATTTCACAATTGAGATTCATTTAGAGATTATGAAAGGAAGCAAGCTTGTAAAAGAAATAAAAAGTGGCACAAAATGGGGCAAAAATGAAAAGATGTACAATAACACAAAAAAGGAAAAGATACACAAAGTATATAAAAAATTAAAAGATGTGTAAAGTGCGCCAAATAAATTGAAAAAGAGGCAGAAATGAGCCCACCAAGAAATAAGATTTCTTCCCTTTCAAATCTTTAAATATCTTAGAAAAATTCATACGCCACTTAATACTTTCAAAAACTTGAGATTGAAAATCATTATTTCTAATTCCATACTTTGTAATACTATTTTATCAGATATTTTTTTGGAAGGAGGCTTGAAAGGATATCTTTTCAAATCTAATTTCTAAAATACAAATCTGGAGGAGAGGATAAAACCTCAAAACACTTTGCATAGAGAATGGAGATATTATTCAAGTCATCCTAAAGAACTGATTTTAGGAGACCCTTAAGAAGGTGTTAGAACTAGGTATGGACTTAGGAAGGAAGTAAACTATTCTGGCTTTATCTCAATAACGGAACCCACCAACATCACTTAAGCCCTTTATGATGAATTTTGGATCTAAGCTATGCAAAAGAAACTTAACCAATTTGTGAGAAATGATATTTAGGAGTTAGTAGAAAGACCTAAGGATCAAAGTATAGTAGGAACTAAGTGGGTCTTTAAGAATAAAATGAATCATTCTGGTGTGGTGGTTAGAAATTAGGCAAGATTGGTGGATAAGAGGTACAACCAAATAGAAGGGATTGATTTTGAGGAGACCTTTGCCCTTGTAGCTAGATTGGAAGCCATTAGAGTGCTACTATCCTTTACTTGTTACAAGGGATTTAAGCTTTTTTAAATAGATATTAAGAGTACCTTTTTAAATGGGGTAATAAAAGAAGATGTCTTTGTAGAGAAAACCCAAGGTTTTGAGAGTTTTTAATATTCAAATCATATTTACAAATAAAAAGGCATTATATGGATTGAAACAAGAACCTAGAGCTTGGTATGAGAGGCTTAGCACATTTCTACTAGAAAAAGAGTTTGTTAAAGGG
Organism: Dendrobium chrysotoxum; assembly: GCA_019925795.1. Classification (NCBI taxonomy): domain Eukaryota; kingdom Viridiplantae; phylum Streptophyta; class Magnoliopsida; order Asparagales; family Orchidaceae; genus Dendrobium; species Dendrobium chrysotoxum. The sequence goes on along the minus strand of CM034299.1, from coordinate 6,379,308 downwards.
AGCGTAGAGACCACCCTTTTTTTGAGAAAAGTAGGAGAGGATTTACTCATTGTTCAGATCTATGTTGATAATAGACTATTTAGATCTTCTGATCAAAAGTTATGTGATAATTTTTCTAAAATAATGAGTAAGAAGTTTGAGATGAGTATGATGGAAGAATTATCCTACTTTTAAGGGTTTAACATAAGGCAAATGGATGATGGAACTTTTATTAATCAATTAAAGTATATTAAGCACATCTTGAAGAAATATGAAATGGATAAAGTCAAGCTAATAAAAACTCCCATGAGCTCCATTATCTAGTTAGATAAGGATTTTAATAGAAAATCTGTTGATCAAAAGAGGTTTAGAGGAATAATTAAATCACAGCTTTACTTGACTGCTAGCCGACCTGATATAATATTTAGTGGTTGTCTCTGTGCTAGATTTTAAGTTGATCCTAAAGAATCTCACTTGACTGCAGTTAAGAGAATCCTTTCACTTGACTGAAGTTAGTGATTTAAAAATATAGTAATATTAACATAACATAATAATATTATTATGAAAATAATAATATTATTATTAATAATATTAATATTAACATAATAATATTATTAAAGTAATAATATTAATATAGTAATAATATTATTAACATAATAATATTATTAAAATAATAATATTAATATTAATATAATAATAATATTATTAAAATGACAATAATGTTATTAAAGCAATAATATTAATATTAATATAATAATATTATTATTAAATCATAATATTATTAAAATAATGATATTAATATTAATATAATAAAATTATTATTAAAATAATAATATTATTAGGCTAATAATATTAATATTAATATAATAATAATATTATTAAATCATAATATTATTAAAATAATGATATTAATATTAATATAATAAAATTATTATTAAAATAATAATATTATTAGGCTAATAATATTAATATTAATAAATCATAATATTATTAAAATAATGATATTAATATTAATATAATAAAAATATTATAAAAATAATAATAATATTAATGTAATAATAATAACAATAATAATAGATTAAAATATAATTTTTAGATTTTTAAAATAATTTTTAAATAATATTTGGATTTTTTTTCTAATTTTTAAAATTATATTTAAAATAAATAATATTTAAATAACCCCTAACGGCGGTCAGACACGTGGCAGACCGGGATTCATCCCGCGGTCCGGGGCCAATCATTGCGCCGCCGGCAATGATTGTCGCAATCATGCGGTAATCAAAGCTGGAGAATGTGGCTTCACTTGCCACGTCAGCAACCATAGGGAGCCATCTGATCTCCCGTGATTTTGAACTGGCGGCTGAGATCTCGTTAGACGGCTTGTGGAACTGCGAGATCAAGATTTGCGGCTGATCAAAAGCGCGGAACGACTGGCTCTTGACTGCTGATCATAGGATCAACGGCCAGGATCTCTTTCCAGCGAACAGAAGCAGAACCCGAGCCCTAGAATGAGTTTTTGGGCTCGTTCTCTCGATTAGGTACATCATTTTTGATAAAATTTTAAACCAAGACTCTACATATGAATAGAAATCGTGTGGGATCGATCATTTGGCTTAATACACGCTAAATGAAAACCTAATTAACCCTAAGTGTTCTAACCTAGGGTTTTGATTTTTATCTCAAATATACGGTGAATTTGGTGTTCTTGGGCTCTCTGAACTTTTAGATTGTCCACGTATCTTTTCATAGTTGAAGTCGTGATCAATCGAGCTATGGATCGAGCAGAATCTTTCTTGGAGCGTTTGTGGCTTGGGTTCGCCAGAGGTCTCACCGCCGGCGGGATTTCAACGGTGGGTCTAGGTTGGGAGGAGTGAAGGGAGGCTAAGGGAACTCTCACATGAATCCTCAGGGGTTCAGGGGGCTTGGGGATCAAGCAAGAGCTAAAAGATCCTTAATCAACCCTAATTTCTCCTATTTAAAGCTCTAGATCTATCATGGACGGTTAAGATTTAATCTAGATCTAATTAGGAGGGAAATAGGGGTATCTTGGCCGTGGTTTTGAATTAGAACCCATTAGGAATGAGTTAAATGCATTAAAGGGCTCTTAATGGGTCAATTTGACCTATTAAGGCTTGGGTTGACCAAGTCAAAGCTTAACTTGGTCAACTTGAGTCCATTAGGTCAATTGAATCCAAGGGGTGAGGGAATGAGCCAAGGATAGGTTTAAATTAATTTGGAATTGATTTGGGCCCATTAAGGCCTATTGGGTCAACCTGGGTTGACCTGGTCAACCAGGTTAACCCAGAGCCAAGATTTGGGCCCAATGGGTCATGCCTGACCCACTGAGTCCAGTGGAGGAGAAAATAGGGCTTGGAGAGCCTTGGAATGGGTTTGAGGCCAAGGGAGAAAGATATGGGTCACTTTGGGTCAACCCTGGTTGACCTGGTCAACCAGGTTGACCCAAGGCCTAGGCCTAGGCTCAACAGATTCAGTTTGACCCACTGAACATAGGGGAGAGGGTCTTAGGCCCTGGCTTGGTCAATTTGACCAAATTAACTCCTTTGACTAGGTCTAGGAGAAAATCAGGGTCAACAAATGGACCCCCAACAGGAGTGGCGAACAAACTAGTGAACCGCTCGTATTAGCGTTGATTGAATGTGACAAAAGAAGTAGAGTAAAGGCCCAAGAAAAGGAGCACAAAAAGAGGTGAAAGAGAGCAAAGGGGGATCTTCTCCTAGCCTTGTCCAATAGCAAGGGCAGAGCCGAGGAGAGAATAAAGAGTAAAGTAGTGAAGGAAACCAACTATCTACCTGATCATTTCAAAATAGCAGGACAGAACATGAAAGGATGGTCATCTCTTGGCCTTACCCTATAGCAAGGGCAGAGCTGAGGAGAAGGCAACAAGTAAAGTAGTAATAGATCACTAGAAGGTGATAGAGTAAGGGAGATCTTATCCTTGCCTTCCCCAGTAGTGAGGGTAGAGCTGAGGAGAGAACAAACAATAAAGTGGTAAAGTAAACTCTCTACCTGCCTGACCTTATCAAAATAACAGAATAGAAGGTGAAAGGTGGTGAGACATGCCTTCCAGGAACTCTATAGGGTGCTCTCAACTGAGTAAAGTTTGATGTCTGCTTGATCAGAGCAAGAGAGTCAGAGAAGAAGGGGAGTGGTGAGGAATGCGTCCGTTAGGGACCCTGTCGGGGCTCTCTCAACCTAGTAAGTAAAACTAACTACCTAACTGATCATTTCAAAACAGTAAGATAGAAGGTGAAAGGATCTTGTCTCCTCCTTTACCTTTTGAAATAACGAATAGGGGTGGCCCAATACTTTGCCTAACCTCAGCAAGGTAAATAAGCCAAAAAATCTGATGCCTACTTAGTCTTTTACAGGATAATCAGGGTAAAAAAGGGTGGTGAGGAATGCCCTCCCAGAGACTCTATCAGGGCTCTCTCAACCGGGAAAGTAAAGCCAACTACCAGTCTGACCATAGTAGATCAGCGGGGTAGAAGGTGAAAGGATCCCGTCTCCTCCTGATCCTTTCAAAATAGTAGTTAGGGGTGACCCAATACTCTGTCTGACCTTAACAAAGTAAATAAGCCACGAAATCTGATGCCTGCTTAGTCTTTTACAGGATAATCAGGGTAAAAAGGTGTGGTGAGGAATGCCTCCTAGGGACTCTATCGGGCTCTCTCAACTGGGTAAGTAAAACCAACTACCAGTCTGACCACAGTGGATCAATGGGGTATAAGGTCAAAGGATCCTGTCTCCTCCTGATCCTTTAGGAGCAATGGATAGGGGTGACCCAATACTCTACCTGACCTCAGTAGAGTAAATAAGTCACAAAATTTGATGCCTACTTAGTCTTTTACAGGACAATCAGGGTAAAAAGAGTGGTGAGGAATGCCCTCCCAAGGACTCTATCGGGGCTCTCTCGACCGGGTAAAATTTGATGTCTGCTTGATCAAGGCAAGACGATCGGGGTAAAAGAGTGGTGAAATATTCCTTCAAGGGGCTCTATCAGGCACTCTCAACCAAGTAAAGTCTGATGCCCACCTGATGCATATGCCTACGATAGAGCAATCAGGAAAAGGTGGTGGTGAGATATGCCTCCCAGGGGCTCTATGGGGCACTCTCGACCAAGTAATGTCTGATGCCTACTCGGCGCATATGCATGCAGTAGAGCAATCACGAAAAGGTGGTGGTGAGATATGCCTCCCAGGGGCTCTGTGGAGCATTCTCAACCAAGTAAAGTCTGATCCCTACCTAGTGCATATGCCTGTAGTAGAGCAATCAGGAGAAAGTGGTAATGAGATATGCCTCACAGGGGCTCTATGGGGCATTCTCAAACAAGTAAGGTCTGATGTCTTCTGGAAACAACAAGACGATCAGGGTAAAGTCTGATGTCTGCCAGAATGGTGAGACAATCAGGGAAAAGTCATCTCAACCATACCCTGACACGCATATGGTAGGGATGTGAGGTAAAGGAGAAAGGTAGATTGAAGAATTCCAAGGGAAAGAGTCAACTAAGAAGTCCTAAGCTAGCATTTTGGTTACCGCATGGTAGAGGATAAATCATCGTGGCTATGAGTATCCAAATACTGGCGAAGCTTCCTAGGTAATAGTAAGATCATACAAGACTAGAAGCATCAGACTTATTCCTCGAGGGACAACAGGGAAAGGCATGCCCTCAGTAGAGTGTGAGAGGGGTAATCTCCTTCATAGTGAGTAACAACTAATGTAGCAAGGGGGACACACTCGCTACAGAGAACAAAACTATATCAAAGAGGAATAGTCATAAAGAGCTACAGTGATACACCTACATCAACTGGTGGGACCCCGTAGGAGGAGGAGGCAACATGAACACATCCAAAAGACTGCTCTGCAGCCAAGAGTCAGGTCACATTGGGAAAGTATGTCACTATAAGGCAATGGAGGTGATTTTTTGCTAGAAAATTAGAGCTCACTAAGGGGTGACACTAACATCAGAGACTTGATGTACTACATCATGATCGAGAAAAATAAAGTGGAGTGGAGAGGGGATACACTCGCCACTGAGGATGGTAACATAAAAAATGATCAATAATCATGGAAAGCTCACAGTGGTAGCACCCGTACAAGCAGGTGGGATCCTATGGGAGGTGAAAATAATACCAATGTATCCGTAAAACTGCTCTAGCAGCTAAGAGTAGAGTACGGATGAGAGAGGGGGTCTGTAAAGGAAGAAAAGAGCTAATCTCTCGCTAGGAGATCAGAGCTCTCAAGGCAGTGATATTACCACCTAAGACCAGGTATACTATAACACTACTGGAAGAATAATTCAAGGCAGCGAGGGGACATACTCACCACTGAGGATAATGACCTACGAATAAGATCAATAAATATCAATCATCATAGTGGTAACACCCACCCTGGCTAGTGGGACCCTGTGAGAGGTGGGAACAACACTACTATATCCATAAAACTACTTTGGGAATCGAGAGCAAGGTTGGGATGAAGAAGTAGATTGCTAAAGAAAACTAGAGAGATGATCTTCTGGCTAGAGGATTAAAGTTCTCAAAGGTGTGATGTTAATACCTAGAATAAGGTGTGTCACATCACTAACAAAGATTATCATGATCATAAAGAATCACAAACCCTTGAAGCGATCACTTAGATGCTTCGAAGGAGAGGAAAAGGAAAAGGTTGGGGAATTTGAGCTCTTAAAGAGTATTGTCGGGTTCCACCTGTGACAAGGGCAACCGATTTTACTATACTAAGAACTTCCCTCTTTTAATCTATTAATACATATTTTTTTATTTATTCAGAATCATAGATTAAGTATATCCCATACTGTCGAAGGTAACACCCGGTAGAGGGAATATTTACCATATCCGTGAGTCACCCCTAGTATGGGATATCCTCTAATGATTAGAACACAAAGAGAGGGAGGTAGGATTGGATTTGATAACCCAGGCCACATTCGCCACATGAATAAAATTAGGGGCACAATCATAACAAAATAGATGTAGGAATGAAACTCAAATTAAGATTATGGATCAACATCACCATTCCTGCTAAATACAGGTTGATATGGACCCAGAGTCACATCGCCTAAGGGATCTAAGTCAATGGCTTTGATATCCCAGGTCACACTCAAACTGATGAATGAAAGTGGGGAAACAGAGAGGGGGGGAACTTCTAAACAACCAGAACTCAAATGAGAAAGGTGCAATAAATATAAGACTCATATCAGTCCTTAATAATAGGATATAATTAAATGCTGGGGTCAAAATATTTTCATGCACGAATTTTTAAAAGAATAAGGTAAGTATTTAAACAAACTCAATAGTGGAGACATTATGAGATGTTAAGCACTTACCAATTAACTGAGATAAGTCTGATTAACATATTTCTTAAAGTGTGAGAATTTCATCAGAGAGTAAAAGGGTTATTTTTAGAAATGAAAAATTAACCTCTTGATCATATTGAACCAAAAATAGGTTCAAAAGTTTAGTAATATAGGTTGACTCCATCTAAACCTAAAAATATTAGGGATTTAAATTTTTTAACCCAGCTTAGGCTCCATACAAGCTAGACTGGGCTCTCTCCCTCATATGTGTATATTCTTGAGTTAAAATCTAATTCAAAAGGGTTAAAATTAGAGAAAGAAAATTGCATCTTTTCATCCTTCTTACATGAAAATATTTTTTAATATCTAATAGACTATCATTGCATAATGACAAATCCAAAATCATGATTCTCAAACTCAAGTATCACAACTATCAAAGGATATAGATTTTCTGAGATTTAAAGATTTACAAGAAAGGGAAGCCATTTACTTATTCATTTTGGGCTCATTTTGTGCCCCTTAACTTAGTTTGGCGCACTACGCATCTTTTCATTATTTGATACACTTTGTGTATATTTCATTTTTAGCACACTGTGTATCTTTTCATTATTTGATACACTTTATGTATCTTTAATTTTTGACGCACTATGCATCTTTTTATTGTTTGATACACTTTGTGTATCTTTAATTTTTGGCACACTGCGCATCTTTCATTGTTTGATATACTTTGTGTATCTTTTATTTTTATAATTGGCTCCTTTTCTAAATCCCTAAAAGAAAACTTTCTCAGTTGTAAAATTATCTTTCAAACATAATAGTAGAAAACTCACTATCTTATGTAAGGAAGAAAAATTCACAAAGCAAATCCAATCCTATGATAAGAATGAACAACTTCATTAAGAAAATTATGAGGTAGATTCATTAGTATGCAAAAGATATCTTTGAGATAGAAAACTGCAAGATGATGGAGAAGATGTTCATTTCAAAATCTAATTTCAATTTGATATAAATTTTAGTTCAAAAATGAAATCACCCCGAATAAGGGATTGGAGGGAGAGCACATATTCTTTTATGGATCATCAAGAATTTTTTTTTTCTTTAAGCGTTCGGAGGAGTCAACCAACACTTACTTCATACTTTAAAGAAGATAGAGGTAAATTTTTCATTTGGAAAAAAAAATCACATACTCTCTAAGAAAAGTTCTCTCAAAAGTCTACCTTGTACTTTAAACTCTCAGATTTTTCTTAGATTAATTTTTCTTTTAGAAATTTTACACATGTTGAATTTAAAGACCCCATCATTGAAGATAGAACTTGGATCTTTATTTGGACTGATATGGGTCAAGATCTGGTCTAGAAGAGTTTAGATAAGGGAGATAATAGAGATTAGAGTCTAAGCGAAAGCAAGAATCATATTATCTCACCTCACCACCCCTAAGGATAGCCTCATACTCTTCGTAACAAATATAGTGTGGTAGAGGATAAATCATCGTGGCCATATAGACTACCAAAAAGTGAAAAAGCCCCTCCAAAAGGGGGTGCATATACAAAGAAATATTTATAGGCGGTAGGGAGACTCCCCCTACGAAGCGCAAAACTCAGGCATATTATTTTTTTAAGTACTACCCGTTGATGACAGGCATAGGGTGAATACCATTGGCATCAATGAGTAGGTAGGCACCACCTTCATAAACTTTCTCTACAGCAAAGAGGTCTTCCCAAACAGGCTCAAACTTACCACTTTGACGACGGTGCAAAATGATGGGCCTACGTAAAATAAGGACCAACTCGCCAATCTGAAAAGCATGGGGTCAGACAAGGTGATCATGTGATCGAGCTATATGGGCCTGGTATAGTTTAAGGTTCTGATAAGCTTGCAGGCAAAGCTCTTCTAAACCATCAAGCTCTTCCACCTGTAGTCGGGTGTTATCTTCATGGGAAAGATTGTGGCTGACTGCCACACATAATAAGGGGAGCTTGACCTCAAGTGGGAGGATGGCCTCAACCCCGAAGGCCAAAGCATTTGCGATAGACTGAGTAGGAGAACAGTATGTAGTCCTATAAGTCCATAGTGCCTCGGGAAGTCTATCGTGCCACTCTCGCTTGTTTACGACCATGATTTTCCTTATTAACTGCACGAGAGTTTTATTAAATGCCTCTGCCAAGCCATTGCCATTGGGATAGTAAATTGAAGAGTATTGCCAATTAATGTTATGGCGGTGGGAAAATCTGGCAATCTTGGAGCTCCTAAATGATGGGCCATTATATAAAATGATACGGAGCGGGACACCAAAGCGATAGACGATATAATCATGAAAGAAATACATCACATCTTCTGATTTGACTTCCTTAAGTGACATAACCTCTGCCCACCTAGAGAAGTAATCAGTGTCAGCTAAAATGAACCTATGACCCTTAGAGGAAGGAGGCTTGATAGGACCCACTACATCTGTGCCCCAACCCTCACATGGCCAAGATGATACAGTAGGGTGCAGCGGATTAGGGGGTTGGTGAATCACCGTGTCATGAATTTGGCACTAGTGGCACCTTCTAGCGTGTTCCATGCGATCATGGATCATAGTCGACTAATAGTAACCAAGGCGTTTAATTCTGTCTTTCATTTTTGGTCCGAACTGATGAGCACCACAAAGATCTTCATGTATCTCACCCATGACCTTGCAAGCCTCCTCATTATTAAGGCAATGCAACTATATTTGGTCAAAAGAGCATCGATACAAGGTGTCGTTCACATAAGTGAATGATAGAGCTCTCTTTCTGATCTGAGCAGCGAGGGTTCTATCATCTAGAAGCGTGCCATGCTTCAAATATTTTGTAAAGGGTACTCTCCAATCTGACTCTTCCTCGACTGAAAATAATGTGAGGGTCTGATCGGGAGAAGATAAGTCTGCGGGGAACAGGGCTTGACGACACTGGACAATGACAGATAATGGGTTGCCAATTGGGTCAGCCAGTTCTTTGCTAACTTGGCTAATGCATTTGCCTTGCCATTTATAGATCTAGGGATTTTAGCCAAAGTCACTTCAGGAATCAAGTAGAAGAGCTCCATTGCCTTGTTATGATAGGGCAAGAGCTCAGGCTTAAGCACTTTGTAGACTCCCACCACTTGATTTATGATTAGTTGGGAGTCTCCAAAGATTTTCACCCACACGATATTGATCTGAATGGCCAACTACGAACTATGGGATGACCAAAAGTCATCTCTGTTAATCGTCTCGTACTGTATACTTTATACAGTATGGTTAGTTCCTTTCCAGTGGCTCATCCAGTACGATATGAATATCATATGGTACGATTAGTTTAAAAATCATGGTTTTGTTTGGTATGACCTTTGGTACAACTAAATTTCATCCTTATACTTCATACGATTCGATCATAATCATACAGTACGATCATCAATCATTAATTAAACCATAATTTAATTGACAAATCACAGGGGTTAATTTTAGCAAGATTTCAAATATTCGTATTGTATGATTAACATTGTACAGTATGATCATGTCAAAATTTTAATTTTTTAAAATCTTACTTAAATTATTCTAGCGGCTAGGGTTTGAGAATGGAAATGAATCGTACAATACGATCAAGATCGTACAGTATGATTAGTTTACAAAATTAATATTTCCAATTAACCATTAGCCTATTTTCATATAACAAATCGTATAGTATGATTAAAATTCGTACAGTACAATTTGTTAAAATTTTTTTTTTAACTTAAAAAATCTCTCTCCTCCTGTGTGTGTGCATGGTCACCCAATTTGAATGCACTCTTTTGTGGCTAGACTCAAGAAATTAAAAATAAAGAAAAGAAAAATTACAGACTCTTTTACATCCTATTTTACCCAATCTTGAGTTTTCAACAGTCTTGAGCAGTGTGTATTCTACCTGAAATATTAGTACTCACAGGCAAAAATAACATCTAAAATATTTAAGGAAAAATGAAACACACATACAATTGATATTATTTTTCATCATTAAAATAAAAAACTAGGGATCCTGGATTGCAACAGCAAGACCCTGCCAATATGGAATTATATTCCTATAATCTCTTTAGAGGGAGAGACTATTATGGGTTCTACACTACCACTAGTTAATATGACATCATTTTAATCAAAAGATTTATCACGATAGGACCCTTTAAAAGTTAAATTTTAATGGTATCACTATCTGATACAATCTTAGATTAATTTTACTCCCTAATTACTAGTGACCTAGTAGTTAGAAAAGTGGCACCTTGAGTGGTTTCTACACCTCCTCCTCTATAGATGAAGTAATGGAACATGTATAGTAATGTGACCTAACATCTTCTAGTAAAGTGGATGGGTCATAACCCTCAATTGGGGGCTTATGGCCTATTACTGGTGATTGCTCAGTTCTAGTTTGGTTGATCTTTTTCATGCAATAATCAAAAGGGCACAGTGAAGATTGCACTACTCTTGTCACAACCTCCCTCCTTTGGGCAATAGGAGGAGGTGGAAATAATTTCCACCAAGGAGGGCATACGCGTAAGGAGCGATGAATTTTTGATTGGCATCATATTTGACATACTTTAAGGCTTCCAACTCGGTAATCTTTCTAGCCTTAATGACCTTCTTTCTAACTCTTCAAAGGTAGTTCTTCTTCTAGTTCTTGCTAGCGAAAGAGATACTATAACTTGAACCGATCTCAAACATAGATGACCTCTTATCCATTGTTACTGGTTCTATTTCTTATCCTCTCGAGTAGATGGTATAGTGGGCAAGGGGGTGACAACAGCCTCCATTTTGGAGATGAGGGAGTTAGCTCTCAACCTTAAAGTAATTTCCACTAAGGGGAAATCCTTTGTATTCCAGTAGACAGATCAATGATTCCTTCCCCATTAACTGACAGCTTGAAGTTCTGAAATACAACAAATGATTTCTTATGTGGTCAAGTTTCTATCCAAGGAGGAGATAAATTTTTGAGCTATTTGAGTATATTTAATTTCTTGGAATTAAGGAATGGTGATTCAAATTAGTTGATTTTAAAATGGAATTTAAATTTGAACTTGATTGATTTTCTTTAAATTTTAGAACTCAACATGTTAGATTTACGCTCAACACGAGGGTTCATAAAATTGACATGAAAATTTTATGAATTATGCTTGACTCTTTCATTCCATTGATTGAATTGGGGTGAAATGTCGAAACATAGATTAGAACTTGAAGTTGGAATTGAACTTAAACTTAAAAGGTTGAGATTGAATGAATCTTCTTCAAAATTTAAAACTCAACATATTGAGTTTCACTCAATCATGCAGGTCTACAAAACTGACATGAAAATCACATGGATTAAGCTTGACTCTTTCATTCCACCAATTAAATTGGGGTGAAATGTCGAAGCATAAATTTGAATTTGAAATTGGAATTGAACTTGAATGCGAGTTTGAAATTAAACTCAAACTTAAGGTTAAAATTGAATTTTGACTTGAGGTTGAAACTGAATTTGAGTTTGAGGTTGAAATTTAATTTTGAGTTTGAGGTTGAAATTGAATGGATCTTCTTCAAATTTTGAAACTCAACATATTGAGTTTGACTCAATCATGCAGGTTCACAAAATCAACATGAAAATCCTAAGGATTAGGCTTGACTCTTTCATTCCACCAATTGACTTAATGTGAAATTTTGAAGCCTAAATCTGAATTGGAAATTAAAATTGGACTTGAACTTGAGATTGAAATTAGACTTGAACTTAAAATTGAGGTTGAAGTTGAACAGATATTCTTCAAATTTTAAAACTCAACACATTGAGTTTCACTCAAATATGCAAGTTTATAAAATTAATAAGAAGATCCTAAAAATTTGGTTTGACTCTTTCGCTCCACCAATTAACTTGGGGGCGAAATGTCGAAGCTTGAATTTGTTAAAGGATTTTGAATTTTGAAATTGGATTTGATTTGAGTGATTTTAAAAAGAATTTTGAGTGTTTAAAAATTGATAGAATTTTTTTAAGTTTTTGAAACTCGACATGTTGAGTTTGCATTCAACACGAGGGTTTACAAATTTGAAGGGAAAATGAAAGGTGTTTGACTCGACTCTTTCACCCTACCTATAGGGGTAAAATGTCAGAGCTCGGGTTTGCTAGAAGGATTGAATCTTAAAAATTGAATTTGAAGAAAGCTGAATTTGCATTGAATATGTTAAACTACAAAAGGGTGTTGTAGAAGAATATATGACAATGACGATCAAAGTTGATTTGAGTGATTTTGAAAAGATTTTGAATGTTTGAAAGGTTAATAGAATTTTCTGAAGTTTTTAAAATCAATACAGTGAGTTTTCACTCAATATAATGTTTTACAAAATTAGAGGGAAACTCTAAGAGATTGGCTCAACTCTTTCACCCCTCTAGTTGGGTTGGGGGTGAAATGTCAAAGCCTGGATTTTGGTGGAGAGACTTGAATTTTGATTTTGAAATTGAAGGATTTTCTATAAATTGTGAAACTTTGCATTTTGGGATTTGTTTGAGCATGCAAGTTTACACATATATAAGAGGATTTTAAATTATTTGGTTTGATTCCTTTCCTCTCTTAATTAATCTTGGAGGAAAAATGTCAAAGCCCAACTTTGATAGAGGTTTCCTCACTCTCCTCTCTTTTGATAAGTCTTATTGATGTTGGCCATGCTCACCGAATGAAGAAATGGGTAGAGGGACCAACAGAAGGAGGGTAGTTAGGACTATTAATGTAATAAAACTTTTATATCTTTATTAAAGATGGAGAGAGAGTAATCCCCAGTGGAGACACAATTGTTTTATTATTTATTTTAAAAAGTTTGAGTTTTGAAAAAGATTATTTTTTTGGAAGAATTTAATTTTTGAAATTTTAGTTTTAAAATTGAACACTTCATTATGAATAATATATCACCTCAGGAGGTAAAAATATCATTCCCTAATAGGTTTAGATTATAAAACTATAAATTTATCCTGATTATCATAGTTAACTCAAGGAAGGACAACATATAACCCTAGAGGGTCAAATTAATATTTGATCGAGTGTTTGATAATAATAATCCGAATAAGGGATCATTAATTTCATAATTAAAATCATGATAATAGAATGATATATCTTCCCAAAGGAAGAAAATATCATTCACTATCAGTCATTTGAATATGATGATAATGATAGTTGACTTTGATTTTCTTAAAGATAATTAATTGAGATTTTAAAAAATTAATTTGAAAATTTGATCTGGGTTTCTAAATATCCTATGAGCGTAAGCCCTCGTAGTTAAACACATCATAGGAAATTGGAATTTCTTTTAAAGACTCTTGATTAAAATAATGGTATAAATTTTATTTGGAATTTTTAAAGATTAATATCAAAGGAGTGAGGATTAAAAATTCAACTAGGATTAGATTAAAATTGAACACTTATTTTTGGAGGTCAAATAAAGAAAGGTAGGAGTTACTTTGGGATTCTGAAACATTTTAGAAGCACCCCAGCCTATCCTAAGTGTTGGGCTTAAATTTTAGATTAAAAGAGATTTAATTTGAGTTGTCAATTTTATTATAAGATTGGGATTAAATTCTTAGAAGGTTAAGGTCTTATAGTATGAACCTACCTCAGAACCTAAATCTAAAGTAGGCACTAAAAATTAGTAACCCAAACCTAGCTAATGTAGTGCAAATCTAGACTTACCCCAACTTAGATTAGGAAGCCAGCTAACTACCTAAGCACTTAAAAATCCAAGTGTCCAGTCATTTATGTAAGAGTGATAGGGACATTAAATTAAGTTTATTGAAAAGGGGCCAACATTTAGAGTAGATCCTAATTAGCCCCTTAATTGATGTTGGGTAATTTTATGCTTAAAGTAAATGTAATTAAATTTTAGAGTGATTTAAATTTGTTTCTAATTTAATGCATGCAAGTCGACTCGATAAATGCTTAAATCAAATTTGAAGTAGTTTTAAAATCAGGCTTAAAAATAGATTTTATCCTAAGGAATGCACAACTTCCCCTGGCCTGCTAGAACCCACAAGCGAGGAGGTGCCTAACAAGAAAGAGAAGATATAATATATATGCATGAGACCCTCAGCGAGCCTGAACTTACTTCTTAAAACCATTGGAGTTTCTATATGAGCATAAAATTTTTAATTTAATTAAAATAGAAATAGTTTTAACGTGCCCTCGCAAACCTCCGATCGAATTCCAGGCTAAATCAAAATATGACATGCAATCACTAAAAAATTATGAAAAGCAGGCAATCCTAATCGTAAGTAGAGTAAATAAATCAATCAAATCAAATTAAATTAATTAAATAAATTCAACAGTCGATGCAGCAAGTGCCACTTAATATTACATCCTAGGATCTGCAGAAAAAGTAAAGTAGTCGGACACCACTAATAATAGCCTGGATTATACTCCTAAGTCTCAAGTGATATTGAGAATAAGATTCTTCTCAATCTTCACTTCTTCATCCTTCTACAAGCTCCTTGGATTTGTCTGGTCTGGATATCCAAATGAAAAGACACTCCCCCCGAATGAGGTGTTATCTTTTCCCTTTAGATATCTTAAAACTATCCAAATTTGAATCTCCAAATGGATAAGAACTCTCTCCTAGGGGATATTCTTTCCTCTTTGGATTCCAAATTAGATTTATATCCTATCTCAAATCACTTTAATATCACAATTATATTGAAATTAAATTACATTGAATATAAAAATAAAAATCTAAACTCATTCATAACCTGCAGGGTTATCCTATGTAGTTATAATCAAAATCATCCCAAGCAGTTATATATATATATATATCAAAATTAAAATACTCGAATTCACAGCCATACTTGGCCACGCTCTTTTAATTTTAAAGGGGAACTTAGCATTGCATAGCACCTGTAAAAAATTTGTTAATTTTTAAAAGCTTAATTTGTGCCCCCTTTATTTTTTAGCCCTATATGAGCATGGCCACCTGTATAAAACTCTTTTAGCATCTAGGTCGCCTCTAGCCTAAGGGTAATCTAACACCCATTAAATTAATTCATAGATTATATAAATTAAATGAACAATCACATCAATCAATCAATTTTCAAACATGTAGTGAAAATCATAAAAAACCCGTCACACAATAGTAGGAAGGTAAACACTGCCAAGCCTAAGACTAGAGTTGGTTGTTCTAACAAATCATCTAAAGTGTGTGAGGTAGGTTATATGGTTTGGATATGTCTTATATAGGATAATTAGTTAAAGTTGTCTAGTGTTCTGGTTGGTTAAAGGCTTAAGGGGATTTTGATTCAAGTTTAATTCTTAATGTTTTAGAATTGATTTTGAAGTGTATTTCAGTGTTGAGTGATTACTACATTTATTAAACTAGGGCCATGAAGTTTATTTCATATACCTTGGGGCTAAGTTAATAGCCTTGTAAGCCCAAATTATCTAGTAGTAACTAATATGATTTAAGTAGTTTACTGATTAAAGGTTTGAAGGTTGATAAATTTTAATTAAAATAATTGGTTGTTGGTTTTAATATTGGATTAAAGTTTTCTGGAATTTTAAATTAAATATTAAACTTTTGGTATTATTTAAATTATTTAAATACATTAATTAAAGGGGTCAAAATTTGACTTTTTAAATTAGATTGAATTCTGGAGTTTTAATATTTTTCTTAAATATTAGAACTTAAGATGAGTAATTACACTTGAAATTTGCTAGAATTAATTTTTTTTACATTTAGTTATGATTTTTTGAAGTTATTTTTGAACTATAATAGACTAAAAGTTTGACTTTTTGATTTTGAATTGTTTCTAGTGGTTTGATATTTTTAATAAATGTTAGACCCCAAATGGAGACCAATGACTTTGAGTTTGCTTAATTTGAAATTTTTTGGAAATAATTATGATTTTTTAAAGTTTGGATATTTATTTGAATTATTTAATTGATTTAATCTAGGGCTTTTAATGATTTGATTCCAAATGAATTCCAAACTCTTGAAATCACCTCTAAAGGTTAGAAATGATCTAAGGAGGTGTTCTCAAATTTTTGAAAGTTTTTGGAAATTTTAATTATTTCTAATTAATTAAATTATTTAAATATAAATTTTCACTTAAAATTAAATTATTCTTGAAGTTGATATCAAATCAAAGGACTTTTAATTTTGTCTAATTAAGGGTTGAGTTTTGGTCACTTTAAGATATTATTTGTAATTTTTGGATTTTAATTTGATTTATTGAAATTTTAAGAAGTTTTAATGCTTAATTAAGGTTTTAATCTTGAGTTAATTAATTAATTAGCTTAATGATTTTTAAAACCAGTGGGAAATTCTCCTAAGGCTGTAAAAGTCACTATTTTTGAATGGTTTAAGTTTCATACCTATAAGGCTTATATTTTAATTTCTAAAATTTTCCAAAGTTCTCTAAACAAAACCTTAATTTTTGTCCTTAAGATGTGACTATGTTAGGTAGGTTTAAATCAATGTCACTAACCCTTGATATATATATATATATATGTAAAACACTATCATAACAATCAAATCCTAAAACTAGGAGAGCCTTAAGACTAAGTGTGCATGTGCATCCTATTCATGCATAAAAATGAAAGGTAATAAGCATGAAAAATAAATTGATTAGTGAATAATTACGATATAACTATTGACTAATCCTTCCTCTACAATTCAATTCACTCCAGCTTAATCTATGTTTAAAATGTTAAGGTCACACTCAAAGCTCTCAAAGATTTAAAATATATAATTTGAAAATTAAATTTTATATTGAAATAGGTCAATTCTGAATATTTTAGAGAACTTAAACTATTATTTAAAATAATTTCAAAATAACTTTAGAAGAATCATGAAAAGTTAAAGATAATTCAAACTAAATTCTCTCAAATTTTAAAATTATTTGAATTAATATTTAATTAAATAATAATTAAGTATCAATTACTTTAAAATTTAAAGTTATTTAAAATATATTAAATATTTGATTTTAAAATTAATTTTAAATTAAAATATTTAAATTTTGAAAATTTTTAGATATTATATTAATTTTTCTAATTTAATTTTAATTTTCTTTGAATTTTAAAATTTTTAGTAATTAAATACATTTAAATTAATTTTAAAATCAGGTTAAAATTAATATTAAATATTCTCTAATTATTTAAAATATTTTAAAATATTTAAATTGATATATAATTAAAATTAATTAAGAATTTAAATAATTAGATAATTAATACTATTTAAAATATGTTAGATATTTTAAATTAATCTCAATTTTAAAGTATTTTAAATACCTTTTCTGAATAATTAAAAAATTTTAAAATAAAACTTTAAAATTTTCAAAATATTTAAGTTAATATTAATTAAATATTAATATGTTGATATTATTTAAGATATTTAAAAAAATACTTAAATTAATTTTAATTTTAAAGTAAAATATTTTAAATTTCATCTTTGAATATTTAAAATATTTCTAAAATTAAAGTTTGGATTTTTGAAAATATTTAGATTATTATTTAATTAAATATTAAGTAAAAACTAAATATTTAAACATTTAAAATAATTTAATATATACTATTATTTTAAATTAATTTTAATTTTAAATTAAAGAGGATTAAAATATGAGAAATATTATATATTATGTTAATTTTTTGTATTTATATTTAATGTTTTATGATTTTTTGAATTTTCTATATTTTAAAATAAATTTTAAATTAATTTAAAAATTTTTTTATTAAAATGGCGGCAGTTGGGGCTACATGGCTCTCCCTAGTTGGTTAGACCAAAATGAGCGGTAGCGAGCAATTATTTACATTGGTTGTATCGTCGTGTAATCATTACAAATGATTGCAATGGTGGCACGACGCGACGTAGTTTTACTTAACCACGTCAACATCGCGCAAAAGCTATCCGATCACCCGCCATTTAAAAGTAATGGCTCAGATCGAGCCGGATGGATGAATTAATTGTATAATCGAAACCATAATTTGGAAAATACTGCAGAATAGCTAGATCAGAATCGTTGATCATTAGATCAACAGTTCTGATCTTACGTAAGTAAGAACTTACGTAAACTGAACCCTATAATAGGAAAATGGTTAGCTCTCTCAAAATACTTAACCAAATCATTTAAAATTTTATACACAGATCGTGAGTGAAGAGCATTAATGGGGATTCAAAACTATGGCTTGAAACATGCTTTTCGAAAAGTTAATTTACCCTATGTGTTCTGACCTAGGGTTTATGATTATACCTAATCAAATTAATGAATTTTGGCATTCAAGAGCTCTTTGAACTTGTAGTTTATCTAAGATTATCTTCCTAGTTGAAGTTGATGCTTGAAGAGGTCAGGATCTCGAGCAATATACCTTGGACGGAACTTGAATGGAGTGGCCGGAATCTCACCCCCAGCAAGCTTTGATCGGCTGGATTCAGCCTGGGAGTTATAGAGGAATAAGTAGAGAGTTCAAACAAAATAAGTCTCTGGTCTGAGAGAGCATGAGTAGAGATATAGTGTAAGATGAAGAACGAATCTCATTTTGAGGGTTTTATCCTATTCAAATGACCTGAAGGCAAATGGATGTCTAGGATCAACTGGTTGGACTCCCAGATGAATGCCAAGTGGCCTGGGGGTTATTAAGAGCAAGTGAATCAAAGGACACAAGGATAAATGACTTGGAAAGGGATTCTTGGCCTTTAGTCCACATAAGATTGGAAAGGGATTCTTGAACTAATCATCCCGTACAATGGAATAATCATACTGGATGATTTGTATAAATACTTAAACTGATTATACAGGGTGATACTGATCATACTGGCTGAAAGGGCAATTTTGTACTAATCGTACATGACGATCTAATGATCGTATTGGACAATCAAAAGTGCCATATTAAAAATCGCCAAATTAAAAATTAGGTCTTCTTTCGAGGCTCTTTATTTAAGCTCTCATATTATCCTTGAATAAAATCTTTTGCTATGGATTTAATCTGAGGGAGAGCTTAGAGAAAGAAGAGAGAGAGCTTGAGAGAGAGAGAGAAATCCTTGTGAGGGGGAGTTATGAGGGATTCACAAAGGTTGCTCCAAGCAAGGTTTTCATCGTGTTCCTCAAGTTGCTTTTTTGGTTCCTTGGTGGCTCTGGGGGACACTTTTATTAGCATCAGATCCATTTCTCTTCCTTCACCAGGAGGGTGAAAAAGGATTCCAAGGTTCTCTTCCTACTCTAGGAGGGAGCAAAAAGATTCCAAGGTTCTCTGCCTACTCCAAGAGGGAGTAAAAAGATTTCTAGGTTCCCTGCATACTCTAAGAGGGAGTAAAATGATTCAAGGTACTCTGCCTCACTAGGTTAGTGGAATGATTTTGTAAGGGCTTCTCTGCCTTGCTGTGGGGCCAAAAGGAGATACACTATTTTTAGTGTAATAACTAGAAAGGAGGTTTTTGGGGAGTGGATGTAGGTCAAGTTGACCAAACCACTATAATTCTGGTGTGTTCTTTTATTTACTTTTTTGCATTTAATTTCAACATTTTTTGTGATATGTTCTATGTTTAAAATCTCTGATTTTTATTATTGTGAGACTGATCTGCTTCTGCATCAAGGGGTTTTAATTTTTCATTTGTTAAAGAAATTTTTAAGAGAACCAATTCACCCCCCTCTTGGTTAGCCTCGGGCTAGTTCTCAGAGGTTTAACAACCTTCGTGAACTTTTAAGTGGTATCAGAGCGAGATTCATAAATTAGTTTTAGAAAACTTTAAAAAAATGATCTATGGCTAACTTTGGTAATCATAATACTGTGAAAGGATATTCAATCACTCGACCACCTCTATTTGTTAATACTTCTTTTGATTTTTGAAAAATTTACATGTTCACCTTTTTACAATCAATTGATTATCATATGTGGATGTTAGTTTAGGAAGGTTATTCTACACCTTCTCACTTTGTTAATGGCATAAAAACTAAACTTTCCTTTTCTGAATGGAGCATAGAAGATAGAGATTTAGCCCAACTGAATGCTAAATATTTAAACTATTTTTTATGTGTTTTAAAATCTGAAAATTACTTACGTGTTTCTACTTGTTCAACTAGAAAAGAAATTTGGGATAAACTCTGCAAAATATATGAAGGAATAAAGGAAGTGAAACAATTTGGATAAACATTCTTCTTCATTATTATGAGCTATTTCACATGAAATCTAGTGAATCCATTTCTGAAATATATACTAGGTTTACTCAGATTGTTACTTCCATGCATGCCTTAGGAAGAGAACTTATAACTTATCAAAAAGTTAACAAAATTCTTCGTTGTTTACCTTCTTTCTATGATGCAAAAATCACTATCACTACTAAATCTAAAGATCTGAATGTTTATTCCATTGATAACTTACTTGGGTCACTCATTGCCTATGATCAAGGAGTGACTCAAAGGCAGCTTGATATAGGTGAAAAGAAGAAAGATAAAACTATAACCTTAAAGGCTAATGATTCTGATAGTAACTCTTCTGGATAAGATGATGATGACATTATATTGATGACTAGGTATTTCAAGAGCTTTTTAAAGAAACTGCTAAAATGTCATTAGTGATGGAACAAATGTAAGAATAATAAAAATTCTAAATATTCCTCTGATGTTATATATTTGAATGCAGGAAGCCATGACACTTGAAGTTTGATTGCCCAAGTCTTAAAGCTCACCCTAGCAAGAAGACGAGTGAGGAAAAACTAAAATTCAAGAAGGGCAAGCAAAGAACTCAGAAGGCTTTCTGGGCAGACTCTACTTCAGACTCATCTGAAACTGAAGCAGAAGAGGAGGTAACCAATATATGCAAGGACCGATAATCATCTTAATCATTCTGATCAAGAGGAGGTATGTGAGCTTTCCTATGATGAATTATTTGAAGCTTTTGAAAGAATTCATAATGCATATAGAAGCTTAAGAAATCTCATGCTAGCCTTAAAACTAATTTTTCAAACCAGTAGAAAGAGCATGAAAGCATCAGAAATGATCATTCCAATCTGGATAGTAATCACATGGCTTTACTAAATAAATTTGATACTTTGAATAAAAAGCATCTTGATTTAACTGCTGAATATGATTCCTTGAAAATATCGCATGTTGAATTAGAAAGTGCATTCAAGGAATTAAAAATTTTTACATCTCAATTAGAAAGTAGGGAGTATTCATTGAAGATTAAAATTTTAATTCTTGAAAGTACAAACAAGTTTTTACAAGCTAAACTAACTACTTAAAAAACAAAACAAAACACTTCCTACACTTGAATAGTTTTATAACACACCATCACACCATGGATTCAACCCTATGAAGAGGCACCATAACCCACATAGAATAGTAAACACTTTTACTGAAGTTAGATAGTTCTTTTGTGGTATGCTAGGACACATCTCCCACACTTGCACTATCCATCGTAGAACACATTTGGTGTGGAGACCAAAATTACATACGTCACAGCATAGCATGTAAGCATTTCATCCTATATTCCATAAGGTGGAACCCAAACTTATTTGGGTTCTCAAATCTGACCACTGATGATCTTGTAGGGGTGCTCTCACAAAAAGACTCGTAATAGCACGTTGTACCTAGATAGAGGATGTTCAAGGCACAAGAATGGAGATGTAAATTAATTCATATCGCTGAAGGCTAGGGCAAGAGGCAAGCTGACACTTGGAGATAACACCACCAGGAGAATGGTGGGCTCAGATATAATTGGCAACTCAAAATATTTCATCATTGAAAATATTTTATTCGTAGATAGCTTAAAACATAATCTTCTTAGCATAAGCCAGCTCTGTGATAAAGGCTTCAGCATCAAATTCTTAACTACTAGCTGTATTATAAGCTTAAATGAACTATTTTGTAGGGAAAGAAAATCAATAATATTTACATGCTTAATTTAAATTGCATTTAATCTGACACTGCTCTTTACATAAAATTAATTGCTGATAAATAATGATTATGACATAGAAGATTGTGTCATGCAAGGATGAAAAGCCTCAGAAAAATCATCCAAAAAGATTTAGTCAGAGGAATTCCCAAACTAGAGTTCACTAAGAACCACCTGTGTAATGCCTATAATTAGGGAAACAAGTCAAATCTTCCTTCAACTCAATCAAAGACATTGACACTAGAAAACCCTTAGAAGTCCCTCAATGGATCTCTTTTGACCTATCAACACTATAAGCCTAGGAGGGAAAGTCTTTGGGTATGTGATTATTGATGATTATTTGAGATTTCCTTGGGTTAGATTCCTATCACATATAAGTGAATCATTGGAGAAGTTTAGGTCTTTTTTCACTTGGATTCAGAGAAAATTAGGTTGTAAAATTTTAAATATTCATAGTGACAATGGTGGAGAATTTGAGAATGAAAAATTTGAATCTTATTGTAAGTAACAAGGGATAGATTAGAATTTTTAGCTTCTAAGACCCCTCAGTAGAACATGATAGATGAAAGAAAGAACATGACCCTGGTAGAAGATGTTAGAGCCATGCTAGCTGAATACTCACTTCTTAAATACTTCTGGGAAGAAGCGATGAATACAACCTGTTATGTTCTGAATAGGGTTAATGTTAGATCCAAGCTAAACAAGACACCATATAAAATCCTTAAGGGTAAGACACCCAATCTCTCTCACCTTCTTGTCTTTGGATGTAAAGTGTTCATTCTGAATAATGGGAAGTCTCAACTAGAAAAGTTTGACCCAAAATCTGATGAAGGAGTGTTCCTAGGTTACTCAAATGTTGGAAAATCTTATAGAGTCTTTATTAAAAGGACAATAGTAGTAGAGGAGACCACTCATGTTGTATTTGATGAATCTAATAATTCTAGAGGGTCTAGGGTGGAAGAAGAAGAAGTAGTAGAAATTACCCAAGGATTAAAATCTACAAATTTGGAGGAAAGGGTAAAACCTGAAAATATATTGCCTAGAGAATGGAGATATTCTTCAAGTCATCCTAAAGAATTGATCTTAAAAGACCCATCTGAAGGTATTAGAACTAGGCATGGACTTAGAAAAGAAGTAAACTACTCTGCCTGCGTCTCAATGACTTAGCCTACCAACATAAATTAAGCCCTATTTGATAAATTATGGATCTTAGCCATACAAGAAGAGTTAAATCAATTTATGAGAAATGATGTTTGGGACTTAGTTGAAAGACCTAAACACCAGTGTATTTTGGAATTAAATGGGTTTTCAAAAATAAAATGAATGAACATGGTCTAATTGTGGGAATTAAAGCAAGATTAGTGGCTAAGGAGCATAGCCAAATAGAAGGAATTGACTTTGAAGAGACCTTTGCCCTTGTAGCTAGATTAGAAGCTATTAGGGTGCTACTAGCCTTTGCTTGTTTTGAGAGGTTCAAACTGTACCAGATGGATGCCAAGAGTGCCTTTCTGAATGGGATAATAAAAGAAGATGTGTATGTTCAATAACCCCCATGCTTTAAAAATTCATAATTTTTTAATCATGTGTTCAAATTAAAAAAAAGTATTATATGGACTAAAATAAGCACCTAGAGCATGATATGAAAGGCTAAGCACATTCCTACTAGAAAGAACCTTTATCAAGGGGAGCGTAGACACCACCAGGATAAAGCCAAGCCAATCAACACTCCCATGAGTTCCACTATTCAGTTAGATAAGGATTTAAATAAAAAATTTATTAATCAAAAGAAATACAGAGGAATAATTGGATCACTACTTTACTTGACTGCTAGCAGACTTGAAATTATATTTAGTGTTTGTCTCTATACTATATTTTATGCTGGTCCAAAAGAGTCTCATTTGACTGCTATTAAGAGAATTCTTAGATATCTCTTAGGAACCCAAGACTTAGGAATCTGGTATCCTAGGCATAACACCTCCTTTGAAATCATAAGATATTCTGATTCAGATTTTACAGGATGCCAAGTTGATAGGAAAAGCACTTCTAGAATATGTTAATTCATAGGACATTCTTTACTCTCTTGGTCCAGTAGAAAATAGAACTCAGTTGCACTGTCCACTGTTGAAGCTGAATACATAGCCTTAGGAAGTTATGTGGCCCAAGTCCTTTAGTTAAATTAATAAATTCTAGATTTAGGATTACCTTTAGGCATAATTTTAATCCTCTGTGATAATACTAGTGCCATCTAAAGAATCCAATCCAACACTTTAGGACAAAACACATTGATATAAGGCACCGCTTCATTAGGGACCATATTACCAAAGGAGACATAGAGCTTCACCATGTAGCCACTAAAAACCAACTTGCTAATATCTTTACAAAACCGTTGGCCTTTGAAACTTTTAGCATCTTAAGAACAAGATTAGGAGTAATAGATATTCATGCTTGAAATTAATGCTTTCTATTTTTTTCTTTTTATTTATTGTATTTTATTTATATATTTATTTCTTTTTATGTGTTTATATAGTTGGACTTTAAAATAGAGATCTATTTTATCTTCCTATAGTAATCTATCTCATTTGAATAATGTTCTAAGTCAATGAATCTCTTTTAAGTTTTCTTAATCAGGTTATTGCATATATAATATGGATATGATTCTATTTTGTAGTTTACTCTTCCTTATATTAGAGAGTGAGTTTTTCTTCTCTTATATCTGGAAGATATTCTCACAACTGAGAGTCTTCAAAGGTTTTAAAAGGAAGCAAGCATGCAAAAATGACAAGAGGCACAAAATGAACCCAAAATTAAAAAGATGTGCAATGACCGTCAAATAATTGAAAGTTTGATAGGGATGTTAAGCCCTAGTGAACTAGTCCCGAGGCTAACCAAGAGGGGGGGTGAATTGGTTATTTAAAAATTTCACGATAACTATGAAAATCTTTTATAACGTGCAGCGAAAATGAATTAAAACAACGATAAAAAGATCAACCACAGATATTAACCCAAGCAATTAATATCAGGAAAAATTAAAGTTCAGAATTGAATCAGAAAAGCAAACCAGATTTTATAGTGGTTCGGTCAACTTGACCTACGTCCACTCCCCGGAGCCTCCCCTCCGGGTATTGCACTAAACAGAAGTGTCTCTCCTTTTGCTCCCACAGCAAGGCAGAGAAGCCTGTACAAAAATCTCCTTTTCACCACACGGTGAGGCAGAGAACCCGACCTCCTTTCGCTTCCTCCTGAAGCAGGCAGAGAACCTTCAAACTCCTTTCACTTCCTCCTGAAGCAGGCAGAGAACTTACGAACTCCTTTCGCTTCCACCTGAAGTGGGCAGAGAACCCCAGATCTTCTTGCGAACGATCCTCCCACGACGAACACTGACTAGACGAAAGACGATGAGCGGAGAAGATGACTCTGATCCGTGCTCGGAGCTACCTTAGTGAATCCCTCACTAACTCCCCCTCACTAGATCTTCTCTCTCTCTCCCAACTCTCTCTCTCTCTAGGGTTTCTCAGGGAAGGAAGGCAGCAAAAGATTTTTCCAAAAATTGAAAAAAGTTCTTTTAAAGGAGGGCTTAAAATTTGCCCTAAATCTCAACTGGTCGGCCAAGATCGTCCAGGACGATCGGCACGATCAGTTCAAATTCAGCTATTTTAGCCTGGACGATCTGGCTCTTCTAGACGATCAATAGAAAAAGTTGTTCATATCATCCCGTATGATCCTGCGATCGTCCGGGATGATTAGTTCAAATTGAGGGAAATCGTCCAGAAGACAGTTCGGGTCGTCTAGAGAAATCTGTGCTGGACGACCAAAAAATGACTTGATCGTCCCGGACGATAGGGTCATCGTCCGGTACAATTAGTTCAAAAAGGCCCCAAATCATCCTGTACATAGTTCTAGACGTACAGCTTAAATGCACTAGACGATCAAGATCGTCCGGGACGATCCTGCGATCGTCCAGGATGATATGATCGTATCAACCAAAAATTAATTGCTTTCCTTAATTACCAGATTAAATTAGGCATGATTGTACTGGATCGTCCGGGACGATACACGTATCGTCCGGGACGATCAGACCAAGTATCTAAAAATAAGAACTTGCCTAACTTGATCTGGCGGCTGAGAATTTCTGATTTGGGAATATCGTCCCGTACGATCCGTAGATCGTCCAGGACGATCGGCTCAATCAAACCCTCTTAACTTAGTCGCCCTAATTAGGGTTTCTGTTTTAACTAGATCGTCCAGGACAATGTGGATATCGTCCAGGATGATCTGAACAAATTTTTAACAGAAACTCTAATTCATTCAATCTCTCTCCCTGAGAGTGTGTGTGCAAGGTTACTTAGCTAGGGAATCAATTACATTATAATTGACTCAATAAAAAGAAAAATCATACATTTGACACACTTGGACCCGATCTTGAGTTGGCTTGAGTGGCTCGCGATCTTTTATGCCTGAAACAGATTAGCCAAGCAAAACACACTGGAAACATGTTTGTCATCATCAAAACCAGATTTGCAACAATCTCCCCCTTTTTGATGATGGCAAACATTTGTAAAGTAGTCTGAAAATAAAAGTAAAAGTAAACTAAGAGATCCAACAAACAAACATTTTTTAAATTTTCATTTAACAGCTAAAATAATACATGAAGCATGACTCAGAAAATAGAAACAGACACGACTATAACTGACTCTCCCTTTTGACATCACAAAAAGGAGGAGCGAAAAACATAACACGGAAATAAAACATAAAATAAAATATACATAGAACAAACTACAAAATAGGAAAATCAGAATTTTTCCTTGATTTTAGATTCAAAAACCAATGACAGGATGATTGACAGCGCTGAAATCCAGAAAAGGTTGGAAATAATCAACTTTCGTAACTCCGACCCCGGGCACCTTATCGATGCAAACCTCTTTCAAAACAAAAATTCGATTCAGAATAAAAGACATTAGATTTGAAAAGAAATCCTTTCAAGCCTCGTTCTAGAAAAATATCTGATATAATAGTGTTACAAAGTAAAAAATCAGAAATCAGGATTTTCAAAAACTCAAGCTTTTGAAAATATTAAGTGGCGCACAGATTTCTCTAAGACATTTAACAATCTGAAAGGAAAGAAAGCTTGTTTTGGGCTCATTTTGTGCCTCTTTTTCAAATTGGTCGGCGCTTTGCGCATCTTTTGATTTTTGATACACTTTGTGTATCCAATTTGGTAATTTCGCATCTTTTTAGTTTTGGGCTCATTTTATGCCTCTTTTTAAATTATCTGGCGCACTGCGCATCTTTTATAAGCTTTCTCCTTTTCATAATCATTAAAGAGTCTCAGCTGTGAGATTATCTTCCAGACATAGGAGATGACTCTCCGCAGTAAGGAAGAAGGATTCACAAAACAAAATCCATACAACATATGATAAATGCAATCACTTGGTTTAGAAAATCAAACTAATGACTCAAGACTTTGAAAAACACTATTGATATGAGGCAGATTACTGTAGGAAGATAAAATAATCTCTATTTCAAAAACTAACATTTTAATTTTGAAAAAGATTTTTATTCAAAAGAAACTACACACCAGTAAAGGAGTTAGAGGAAGAGAAACAATTATCAATGTTTCTTCCCTTTAACAGATTCAGCGAAGTCACTCACTGCTTATCAGCTTCCAAACCAAAACAAGGTAAAAACTCACAGTCAAAAATTCAGATCACCAGAAGTAGTGAGCGGTGATCAGATCTTGAAAAGCATAAAATAGTAAGTGCAAGATATGAACCCGTAAATAAATAAAAACAGGTAGAAAATCATAGCAAAGTAAATACTCAAATCAAACTAACAAAAAGGGTAACACAGAAATCAGCAGAAGAAATAAAATCAACTGAAAGCAATTAATCAAACAAAAACTAACTAACAGAAATCAGAAATCAGAATACAAAAACTAACTAACAGAAATCAGAAAACAGAATACAAAAAACTAACTAACAGAAATCAGAATACCAATCATAACAATCATAAATCAGCAGTCATCAGAATCAAGCATGTATATCAATCACTCCTAATCTGGTTCTCAAAATGCTGAATGAGTCAAAGGCCAGTGGTTTAGTGAATATGTCAGCCAGCTGATTTTCAGTTGCTACGTGGTGTAGCTCAATGTCCCCTTTTGTAACATGGTCCCTAATGAAGTGATGCCTAATGTCAATGTGTTTGGTCCTAGAATGTTGGATTGGATTCTTAGAGATATAGATGGCACTAGTATTATCACACAGAATAGAAATTGTGCCAACAGGTACTCCTAAATCCAAGACTTGCTACTTCAACCAAAGAACTTGGGCCACACAACTCCCTAAGGCAATGTACTCAGCTTCATCAGTGGAAAGTGCAACTGAGTTCTGTTTTCTACTGGACCAGGAGACTAACGACTGTCCTAAAAATTGACAAGTCCCAGAAATACTCTTCCTATCCACCCTACACCCCGCAAAGTCAGAATCAGAATATCCAATGATCTCAAAAGAGGTGCTGTGCCTAGGG
Source organism: Dendrobium chrysotoxum (assembly GCA_019925795.1). Taxonomy (NCBI): domain Eukaryota; kingdom Viridiplantae; phylum Streptophyta; class Magnoliopsida; order Asparagales; family Orchidaceae; genus Dendrobium; species Dendrobium chrysotoxum. The sequence goes on along the minus strand of CM034299.1, from coordinate 6,350,627 downwards.
TACCAAATTCCTAGGTTTGGGGTTCCTAAAAGATATCTAAGAATTCTCTTAACAGCAGTCAGGTGGGACTCTTTAGGATCAGCCTGAAACCTAGCACAAAGACAGACACTAAACATGGTATCAGGTCGGCTAGCAGTCAGGTAAAGCAGTGAACCTATTATCCCTCTATACTTCTTCTGATCAACAGATTTTCCATTTGAATCCTTATTTTACTGAACTGAGGAGGGCATGGGAGTATTGATTGGCTTGGCTTTGTCCATTTCATATTTCTTCAAAATGTCCTTAGTGTATTTTGATTGATTGAGAAAGGTTCCATCATCCGTTTGCCTTATGCTAAACCTCAAAAAGTAGGATAATTCTCCCATCATACTCATCTCAAACTCTTTACTCATTGTTTTAGAAAACTCTTCACATAAGTATTTATCAGAAGATCCAAAAATTATATCATCAATATAGATCTGGACAATGAGTAAGTCATCTCCTAATCTCCTCAGAAAAAGGGTGGTGTCTACGCTCCCCTTAACAAACTCTCTTTCTAACAGGAATGTGCTAAGCCTCTCATACCAAGCTCTGGGTGCCTGTTTCAATCCATATAAGGCCCTTTTTAATTTATAGACATGATTTGGATATTGGGAACTCTCAAAACCTGGGGGTTGTTCTACGAAAATATCTTCTTTAATTACCCCATTTAAAAAGGCACTCTTAACATCCATTTGAAACAGCTTAAATCCCTTATAACAGGCAAAGGCTAGTAGCACTCTAATGGCTTCCAATCTAGCTACATGGGCAAAAGTCTCCTCAAAATCAATCCCTTTTATCTGATTATACCCTTTAGCCACCAATCTTGCCTTATTTCTCACCACCACACTAGAATCATTCATCTTATTCTTAAAGACCCACTTGGTTCCCACAATACTTTGATTTTTAGGTCTTTCTACTAACTCCCAAACATCATTCCTTATAAATTGATTCAATTCTTCCTGCATAGCTAAAATCCAAAATTCATCCGACAGGGCTTGATTGATGTTGGTGGGTTCAGTCATTGAGATAAAGGCAGAATGGTTTACTTCCTTCCTAAGTCCATGCCTAGTCCTAACACCTTCAGAAGGGTCTCCTAAGATCAGTTCTTTAGGATGACTCGAAGAATATCTCCAATCTCTAGGCAACTCTGTTTGAGGTTCTACCCTTTCCTCCAAATTTGTATTTCCAACTCCTTGGGTAACCTCAATAATCTCTTCATCTTCTACTTCAGATCTAGACTCCTTAGGTTCAGATTCATCGAACACTACATGGGTTGTTTCTTCCACCACCAAAGTCCTCCTATTGAACACCCTAAAGGATTTCCCCACACTTGAATATCCTAAGAACACTCCTTCATCAGATTTGGGGTCAAATTTTCCTAAGGGTGACTTCCCGTTGTTCAGAATAAAAATCTTACAGTCAAAGACATGGAGGTGGGATAAGTTTGGAGTTCTACCCTTAATGATCTCATAAGATGTCTTATTCAGATTGGATCTAACATTCACCCTATTCAGCACATAATAGGCAGTGTTCACTGCTTCAGCCTAAAAGTATTTTGGAAGTGAATACCCAGCAAACATGGCTCTAGCGGATTCCACTAAGGTCCTATTCTTCCTTTCAGCTACCCCATTCTTCTGAGGGGTCCTAGGAGCTAAAAAATTATGACTAATCCCTTACTCCTCACAGAAAGTTCCAAACTTCACATTTTTAAACTCCCCACCATGATCACTATGAATAATCAAGATCTCACAACCTAACTTCCTCTGAATCCAAGTAGAGAAGGACTTAAATTCATCAAATGACTCAGATTTATGTGACAGAAATTTAATCCAAGTGAACCTCGAGTAATCATCAACAATCACAAAACTATAGACTTTCCCCCCTAAGCTGGCAGTGCTAATGGGTCCAAAGAGATCTATATGAAGGACTTCTAAAGGTCTAGAGGTCCTAATGTCCTTAATGGCAGTTTTTATACTGGCATGACATAATCTCCGGTACCACAACCAAGACTCATCAACAGTAATTTTTAAGCAAATTGAATTATCAGCTTTAAAGCAACTTACATCCAGCATGTAGACATTATTGATCCTTTGTCCCTGCAAAACAATTTTATTATTTAAGCTTAAAATGCAGCAAGTGGGCAGGAATTTGATGTTGTATCCTTTGTCACAGAGTTGACTGACACTCAGCAGGTTGTGTTTCAATCCATCAACAAGTAAAATATTATCAATCATGAAATTCTTTGAATCACTAATTATACCTGCTCCTACCACCCTCCTGGGGGTGTTGTCTCAAAGTGTAACCTTGCCTCCAGCCCTGGCCTCCAGCGAAATGAACTGATTTACATCTCCAGTCATGTGTCTTGAACATTCGTAGTCTAGGTACCACATGCTCTCGTGAGGTCTTGTGTGAGAGCACACCTACAAAATCATCAAATGTTAGATTTAGGAACCCAAACAGGTTTGGGTTCCTTCTTATGAAAAGAAGAATGCAATGCATGTGTGATGTGCTATGAAATAGGCAATTTGGGCTTCCACACCCAATGTGTACACGGTGAACAATGCAGGTGTGGGAGATATGTCCTAACATGCCACAAAAAAAACATCTAACACCAGGAAAAGGGTTAACTAATCTACGTGGGTGATCGTGCCTCTTCCTAGGTTTGTATGAAACATGCTTTGATGATTTTGTAACAGATTCTTTAAAAGATGGAGGTGCATAAAATTATGTAGGACAATCAGCCTTAATGTGTCCAGGCTTCCTACATTCAAAACAAACAGTATCAGATGAACCTTTAATTTTTTTACTGGACTTACCCTTATTCCATTTGTAAAAGTTCATATGTTTCTTTCTTAGAAAGCTTTTAAATTTTCTAGTGATTAAGGCAACATCATCGCTATCAGACCCAAAAGAATCAGTGTCAGTATCGTTGGCCTTCAGCGCCCTAGTTTTCTCCTTCTTTTTTTCACCTGCATCAAGCTGTCTTTGGTTCACCCCTTGCTCGTAAGCAATGAGTGACCCAAGCAAGTTATCAATAGAATAATTATTCAAATTTTTCGATTCAGTAATTGCAGTTATCTTAGCAATAAATGAAGAAGGAAAACATCTCAAAATCTTGTTCGCTTTTTCATAGTTTATAAGTTCTCTTCCTAAAGCATGCAAAGAAGTGACAATTTGAGTGAACCTCATATACATTTCAGAAATAGATTCAGTAGGTTTCATGCAAAAAAGTTTATAGTCATGAAGCAATATGTTTAACCTAGACTGTTTGACTTCAGTTGTATCTTTATAAGTGATGCACAATCTATCCCAAATTTTTTTACCAGTTGTACAAGTAGAAACATGCATGTAATCCTCAGATTTTAAGGCACAGAAAAATAGTTCAGACATTTGGCATTCAGTTGGGCTAAGTCCCGATCATCAAGAGTCCATTCAATGAAAGGCAGTTCAATTTTAACATTGTTAATCATTCTATAAGGTACTTCATAGCCATCCTTCACAAGCATCCACATGCGATAATCTATAGATTGAAGAAAAGTGGACATGTGAGTTTTCCAAAAATCAAATGGTATGTTATCAAACAATAGCGGTCGTGTAATTGAATAACCTTCAGTAGTATTACGATTTCCAAAATTAGCCATAGATCAAATTCAAAAGTTTTTCAAAACTTAATTTTATGAATCTGGCTTTGATACCACTTGAAAGTTTGATAGGGATGTTAAGCCCTGATGAACTAGTCCCGAGGCAAACCAAGAGGGGGGGGTGAATTGCTTATTTTAAGAATTCGTGAGCAACAAGAAAAATCTTTTCTATAAATTGTAGTGGAAATAAGTAAACACAGAAATGAAAAGATCAAACACAGATTTCACCCAAGTAGATAATAACAGAAAAGTAAAGTGCAAAAAATAATCAGAAAGAGCACACCAGATTTTATAGTGGTTCGGTCAACTTGACCTACATCCACTCCCCAGATCCTCCCCTCTGGGTATTGCACTAGCACAAAAGTGACTCTCCTTCTGCTCTCACAGCAAGGCGGAGAAGCCTATATAAAACTCCTTTCCACCAACCCGGTGAGGCAGAGAACCTGAACTCGTTTCGCTTCCTCCTGAAGTAGGCAGAGAACTCGGACTCCTTTCGCTTCCTCCTGAAGTAGGCAGCGAACCTAAACTCCTTTTGCTTCCTCCTAAAGCGGGCAGAGAACCCGGATCTTCTTGCGAACGATTCTCCCACATAAAACACTGACAAGACGAGAGATGAAAAATGGAGAAGATGACTCTGATCCTTGCTTGGAGCAACCTTTGTGAATCTCTCACAAACTCTCCCTCATAAGTTCCTCTCTCTCTCTCCCAAGCTCTCTCTCTCTCTCTCTCAAGGTTTCTCTAGAAAGGAAAGTGGCAAAAGATTTTTCTTGTTGGAAGAAAAGGATCTTTTATAGAAGGGCTCAAAATTTGCCCTAAATCTCAACTAGTCGGCCAATATCATCCAGGACGATCGCCGGATCATCCTGTACGATCAATTCAAAATCACATGTATCAGCCTGGACGATCTGGTTCCTATGGATGATCAATAGACAAAAGTTGTTCAGATCGTCCCGTACGATTCTACGATCATCCAGGACGATTAGTATAAATCAAGAATTTCGTCTAGAAGACTGCTCTGGTCGTCCAGGGGAACTTGTACTGGATGATCTCAAAATGACTTGATCGTCCAGGATGATATGTTTATCGTCCTGTATGATTAGTTTAAAAAGTGCCAAAATCATCCGGTTCATAGCTCTGGACGTACAGGTCATAACATAATGGATGATTTCCAAATGACTTGATCGTTCGTGATGATATGGGTATCATCCCGTATAATTAGTTCAAAATCGAGAATATTGTCCAGCACATAGCTCTGGATATACAGGTGATAGGCACTAGACGGTTTGGATTTTTAACACATCGTCTCGTACGATCCTGTGATTGTCCAGGATAATATGATTGAATCAATCAAACCTTAATTACTTTCCTTAATCACTAGATTAATTTAGGCATGATTGTAATGGATCATCTAGGATGATACACATATCATTCGGGATGATCAGACTAAATCTCTAAAAATAAAAACTTGTCTAACTTAATCTAGCCTATCGTCCTGTACGATGTTAGGATCATCTAGGACGATCAACTTAATTAAACTAACTTAACATGATCATCTTAATTAGGGTTTTTATTTTCACTGGATCATCTAGGATGATGTGAATATCGTCCAAGACGATCTGAACAAAAATTGAACAGAAACTCTAATATACTCGAGCTCTCCCCCTGAGTGTGTGTGTGCAAGGTTACTTAGCTGGGGGATCAGTTACATAGCATTTGACTCAATAAATATGAAAACAGTACATTGAACCTATATTTCAAAACATACTGACTCGATCTTGGACTGGCTTGAACTTGCAATTGATCCTGCGTACCTGAAAGATTAAACAGGCAACCAGAAATAGAAATATTTGCTATCATCAAAATCGTAACCCTTAAAACCAGATTCGCAACAGTATCAACCCTTCCAAGATTGTTAATCAAAATACTCTGAACTTTTAGGTACTAGACCTATTCGCTCACACCACTCTTGGATTTATGCTTACCCTTGCCTTTCTTTTCAACTCTGAACTGCTATTCAAATTCTTTGCAAGCCTTTACCTTAATACTGAGTTTATTGCTCAATAATCTTATGTGAATAGAATGCCTATAGAGATAACCTATCAGGATTTTAATGAATTTTTTCACTTATCCACCACTAGAGACAAAATTTATATTGTAGCTTCTGATCTTGATTTTAATTGGACCCCTGCTAACAACATTCTTAGGGAAATTAATGTTCACTACCATGATTCCACAGTCAGCACCTTAGTCAAAGATGCCTGAACCATCCAGCACATTCTTTACAACATAATTATTTCTAAAGTTGGGGATTAGATTCACATTACTCCTGTTCTTTCACTCACTAGTGTGGTCTCTAAAAGGATTCTGCTCGTGGGGAACAGAATGCAAAGGGTACGAATGCACTATCCCTTGGGACAAAATGGTCGTAGGCCTTCACACTCTATGCAAGCAGGCCAATAGAAGAGCAGATGAGATCATATATATGATTAACCATGGAGGATGACAGTTTTAACCTACATACCTCGATAGGTAATAATATATATAACCTGGTCAAAGTTATGAGATTTCCCCCATTTGATATATTAGCTCTGTTGAAATCCAGGATCCCGAGCACTTAATTTTGATGGTGACAACTAATACTTACTGAGTACATATAGACTTCCTTTAGATTATAAATGTTTAATCTTTGTATATGAGCACTAACATTTCAGGTCAGATGCACACTGCTAAAGATTGCTGGAGACTCAAACCAGGTAGAATAGGATGTTGAAGAGTCTGTAATTTTTATTTCTTTATTTTTATTTTCTTGAGTCTGCCACAGAAGCATGCATGTGAAAGGAGCAACCATGCACACACACAGGGGGAGAATTTTTTTTTTAAAATGATTAAAATTTTTTTAAGCAAATCGTACTGTACGATCTTGGATCGTACTGTACGATTAATTAAAAATACTCAGGCTAATGGCTAATTTTCGAATGATTAAGTTTATAAACTTATCGTACTGTACGATCCATATCGTACTGTATGATAATATGTAATTGAGAAACCCTAGCCACCAGAATAAGTTTGGTAAGTTTTTGAATTTGATTTTCTGTACTGATCGTACTGTACGATTAATTAAAACTTACCAAAGTTATCTCCCTAATCAGGAAATAAATGTTGGTTTCTATTTTATATGTCGATCATACTATACGATAATATATCATACTATACGACTTACAGAGATGATTTCATTCATCCCAGAGATCGTACCAGACGAAACCAAGGTTTTTTGTTCTGTTCGTCCTGGACGATATTCATATCGTACATGACGATATCAAGAAATGAACTGATCGTACTGTACGACTGGTGGAGTGCTGGACGATTGTCAGAGATGATTTTCTTCATCCCAGCGATCGTACCAGACGATCCCAAGAATTTTTGTACTATTCATCCTGGATGATATTCGTATCGTACAGGACGATATCCTGAAAAATACTATTCATACTGTACGATTCAATGAGTGCTGGACGACTGACAGAGACGAATTCTTTCGTCCTGAGGTTCGTCCCACAGTTCATCCTGTACGAACAGTACGAATCAACAGTATCGTCATGTATGATATACGTATCGTACAGTACGATATGAATAAAATTCGATACCTGTTCGTCTGTACTCGTACTGGATGGAGCTGTAATTGAACGGATTGTACTGTACGATCATAGATTGTATTGTACGAACAGAAACGCAAAAGTTGAAACTTTTAGGGTTTTCTGAAGCCTGATATAAAAACAACTTAAAATTTTTTTTAGGGAGTTGTTGATCAATCCTTTTGCTATGAGAGGCTTGGAGGAAAAAGAAGGGGATTCGGTAGAGAGAAGTTTTTGGAGAGATCTAGAGCTTGAGAGAGGAAGGTGAAGGTGAGCTTGAGCGTGAGGGAGAAGTAGTGTGAGGGGATCACACGGTGGCTCCAAGCTAGCTACATGCTTTGCTCCTCTTGGGGCTTTGGAAGCTTCAAGAAAGTTCTCGAGGGAAGAGTCACTTCAAGATCAACATCGCCAAGGTACTCTGCCATCTCCAGGAGGGAGAAAAAGGAGAAGGTCCGCTGCCGTCACCAGGAGGGTGACATAGCGTTTGGTATTCCGCCGCACCGAGGGAGGTGAAAGTGAGTATTGTAAAGGCTTCTCCGCCTTGCTGTGGGGGCAAAAGGAGAGTCAACTTTTACTAGTGCAAATCCCGGAGTAGAGGACTCCGGGGAGTGGACGTAGGTCAAGTGACCGAACCACTATAAAAATCTCTAGTGTGTTTTTTCCTGTTTACCGTACTTTACTTTTCATGCTTTTAATTTGTGTATTTTAATTGCTTGGTGAAAAATCAGTATTTAAATATTGTGGTGTAAAATCTAAAATTGAACTATCAATTTCATTATTGTGAACGTTGTATTTACTTCCGCACATTAGTCGTTAAATTATATTTTGAAAATACAAAAAAATTAGAACTCTTGTGTAGGGTTAAATTTTTAAAATACCAATTCACCCCCCCTCCCCCCTCTTGGCGCATCTCGTACTTTCAAGCTCGAATATAGTTTATTTAATGTGGGGATCAATTTTTCACAGGCATAAGCCCCCATGGTTATTTACATCTTAGGCCTCAACCTAAGAAAACTCTTAATTAAGGATATTATATTATTCTCTTCTTACTTTGGTGCATAGAGTATGTTCCTAGATTCTATTCGGAAGGGGATAAACTATTCTCTTTATCTTTAGTGATGATTAAACCTTTTTGAATGAATAAAGATGTGATCAAAAGTTTGAATTTAGAAGATCAAAGATTGAATTTGCTATCATATGAGAAATGATAATTCAAAATTTATCAGAAGTTATGAAAAATACACAGAGGGGACTTATAACATAAATCCCACTAGGGATCTAAGCAGTCCCAACCTGGATTTACCATCCTGCTTGAAAAGGGGTACCAACTAGACTCCACCTAGCATATTAAATCCCTGATGGCAAGTCTTATGGAAATGCAAGAGTGATGGGAGGAACAAAAAAAGGAAGTGAGTACTAAGCCCGACCATGAATGGTACTATGCTTTATATAAAATTAACTATCACTCTATGTTATAAAAAAATCTATATGATTAATTCAAGGCTATACATGATATATGTAGGGCCAATTAGGACTGACCAATAGTCACTGTAAAGTGAATAAGGCTTATTCATTATTATTTTAAAAGGTGGCCCTTAAAGGGGTCATGCATTAATTTTGAGAAATTGATGGATTTAAAACCCTATGTTCATTTTTATCTTATTTTAATCAAATTTTAGCTTTATAGAAAATTTAACATCCTAAAGAGCCTAACGTAAAGACTCCGTCCGAGCCACCCCAAAGTAAAACAAAATAAAAAATCTAGGAAAAAGCATTTAGTTCTAATAAGCAGATAAAATAAACAAATCATTACAACAAATTAACAGAACAGAGTATCCAAAGTCCATGGCGAGTGCCATTCACCCAAAGTGCAGAAAAGTAATGGTGGCCAGGCTCCACCAACAACAACCTGAATTCTACTCCTATAGAATGACGCAAACCTTAAAATAAGGCATTTTTATCTTGTTCTTGGTCTTCTGGTTCTTCTTTCAGTCTCCTTCCTTTAATCTCCTCATGGAACATCCTCTAGAAGGATATCCAAATGAAAGGAAACTCCATATACGGGACTTTCTTTTCTCTTTGGATTTCTTATATTTAAAAATACCTTATTTTAGATTTTCATAACTCTACACTTTGAATACATTACATCAGAATTACAAAAGGAAAAATCTAGACTCTCCTGCAAGCTTATCCTAAGCAATTACAATCAAACATCCCAAGCAGTTATATAATGAAATAAAAATACTCAAACCAGCTACACTTGGTCATGCTCTTATTTATTTGGGGGCTAAGCATCTGAAGCACCAGTAGCAACTATATTATTATTTATTTATTTAGCCCTGCATGAGTATGACTACCTGCAAAAAATATCGTAAGTATCAAAATTGCTCATAATCTATATGTAATTTATCACCCATCACATCATAGAAAGAAATTAATAATCATCACAAAAATCATCACAGAAAGCTAAGACAAACAACAAATGACCTATCATACATTTCACATGCAAATCGCCATATCACATAGGCAAAAGAAAAGAAAACCCTGGCCTAACCTAAAGCTAGAAGTTATGTGCTAACAAATGAGTCTAGGTGTGTGTAGTAGGCTATGTGATTTTGGATATGTCTTATGTAGAATAATTGTTCAAGTTATTTATAATTTGATTTGTTAAAGGATAAAGGAAGATTTTAGTTTAAGTTTAAATATTAATATCTTAAGATTGATTTTAAAGATTTATTTTAGTGTTTAATGATTACCACCTATGTTACTCATCGAGGCCGTGAGATTTATTTCACCCTCCTTGGGGCTAACTTAATAACCTCGTAGGCTTGAGTTAGCTAGTAGTAATCAATTCTGTTAAATTAATTTAGTTGGTTGGAGGTTAAAGAGAGATAAATTAAATTATTTATTATTAGCTAGAGGGGTTAATTTAATTAAATTTGTCATCAACTAATTTGTGGCATTGTGCCATCATGGTCGAGGTTCAGGCATCCTTAGGACACTTAGCCCCATAGCCCGAAGTAGTCCATCCTAAAAAGCAAGTTGATATAGTTAAATTAAGAATTTTTATTTGGTTAAATCATTAACAATCCATTGATTTTAATATTTTGACACTCTATCGAATTCATTCGTGGCATTTTGCCGTCAGGCTCGAGGACCAGGCCTCCTTAGGACACTTAGCCCCGAAGCTCGAAGTAGTCCATCCTAAAAAAAACTTCATCTTTGGAGTGCTTGTTATGTATTAAGGAGTTGGTTGATTGGCTTTAAAAAAAAAAGTTCATGATTTGAATAAGCTTTATGTGAGTTATTAGATTCTAAAATTTGGGTTGTGATTAAGCTTTTAATGAGCTTCTTTATGTTGTTCACTTAGTTAATTAAGTTTTAATTCATATGCATTCAATATTAAAGGTATTTTTGGTTAGGTGTGTAATTAGCCATAAAAGGATTTAATGAATTAAAGCTTGGATTTTAAAAGTCTTTTATTTTAACAAGTTTTAACTTAGGTTTGTTCTCTTTTGAATCCATCTCCATGTCATTTAAATTTGGTTTGATTTTTACTTAATTAATATTCAATTAAGGAGTGATTAACATGCTGATTTAGATTTAGTTTAAGCGTATGTTCGAAATTTATCTTTTAATAGTTATGTATGTTATTAATGATTTAATTAACAGAAGTTAAGTGTTTTTATGCTTTCTTATCCAAATTGCTATTGATTTGTCAAGGGGTCCTTTAATTATCGATTGATTATTGCTTATGGTTAATCAAATTCAGGTTAAGGACACACACTAATTCCAAGGTGGAAGGTCACTAGTGTTTCTGTCCTAAGGGAGCATGCATCCTAAGTCTATGTTATCTAAGACATATCCTTAATTTTTGTCCTTAAATGGCCCTAGTGTTGTATAGGATGAAAAGGTGCTTATTTCTAACCCTTTGGACATACACATGTGTAAATGGGTTTAGGGATTTAAAAGAAATAAAAGGATTCTAATGAAATTGAAGTTACTACAAGGTCCTAAAGAGTAGGGGGTGCACACACCAAAAGGCTCCCTAAAGGCTTTCTAAGTTTTGAGGAAACTTACTACACCTGAGACTCTAATGGTCCCTTTCTTCTTTGCTCCCCAAAAGTCCTTCACAAAGAACACATAAAAGAAAGGAAAGGTTGTGTCAGAGCAAGTTAATGTTTAACATGCAAATAATTAAATTAAAATACAATTAATATAATAATGTACCTTTTTTCGTGCTTGCACACCGGCTTGAGTTATTTGAATTTTGAATCTTTTAATTTTGTAAGAACTTTATCAATTTTCATTTCAAAATAGAAGCAGTAAAAAGAAGCAGCAAGAGAAGAAAGAGGGGTAGGGAGAGGAAAGAAAGAGAGCATCTTCCTTCCAATAAAAATCCAACAACTCCAACATCCAACAGACACCACTTTTTTCCAAGAATTCACAAAAGGCATTTCAAGCAACTTTTCTCTTTTACTTATGCAACAAGACAATCCAACCCAACACACCTTCCCCCGAAGTTATGAGAATGAAAACTATGTTCCCACATGCCAAGCAACAGAATAATCCTTTTACTATAAGCTTGAAACTCGATGCTTTAGTGAAAATGCAATTACTAGAAAGAAGCTTTGATGCTAATTAATTTCCCCAAATGTTAGAAATAATGCTCCAACAACATACGTTGCATCGCTTTTGGATCTATGTGAAACTCATATTTAAACAACATAAAAATTCTCCAATAGTTCTAAAAAAAATGTTTCTTGAAAGCGTCATGAATACTAGCTATTGAGAAAGAGAAAACACATAGATGCTCTTTAACAAATTTCTAACCTCCATATTATATGCCATTAAATAGTCTAAGAAAGCTTTCAACTCAAATTCATGAACTTATTCTCATGTCAAATATGCCATACTTTGCCAAACAAAAATCAAAGTCAATCTCATGTTATTAGAAGGAAGAAAGGAAGATAGTTTGTTGCCAATTTATTCTCCAAAGCTCGAGAGATATTTCAATGCAATTCCCAACATAATTTTCACATAAAACTCCTACAAGTAAAGATGGACCCAAATATGCATCTAGTTCATCTGCATATAATTCATTTTCGATACAGTTTAGAGCATAAAAATGAGTGAAAATATGCATCTAGCTCATTACCAAAGTGGTTTGGAGTATAAGAGGAATGAAAATTTGCATATGATTCATTTCTGAAATAGTTTGGAACCCAAAACAAGTAAAAATCTGCATCCAATTGATTTCCAAAATAGTTTGGAACCTAGAACAAGTAAAATCTGCATCCAATCGATTTCCAAAATAGTTTGGAACCTAAAACAAGTAAAAATATGCATCCAATCAATTTCCAAAAAAGTTTGGAACCTTTGCATCATGTGCTATGAAACATGTGGACAAATCCTTCCAACCCAAGCCCATGAATTTCATTATATATAGGATCTCTGCGCAACCATCATGCCTTTCTATACAGGTTCAACAGTGAATTATATATCCATAAGAAATTTATAAAAAAACAAATGAGTTGTTACAAAATGGAGAAATATACATAATTTTTAATATCTAATTTGGCCAAAATTGAACCTCAAGAAAGAAATGTTAACGGACTCACCATGCATCCTCCCAAACATTGGTGCTTAAGAAAGCAAAATTAGGTTGGACTTTCTCGGTTTAGTCAAATACAAGAAAGCAAGCATAAGTTAGAAACCCCCTTTTTTAAAAAAGAATACAACACAATGCATAAAAAAAGAATCTTTTATCCAAATGAAAACCCACTCAAGCTCATTGGTGAAATGATTTTGCACGTGACATCTCATTCTAAACTTATCTAACTTCCATAAAATTCACATGGATCAAATTATGTGAGTGCTTTGTATATAGCAACCATTTGCGTGAACAAACAAGCTCTTTATTCTTCTTCAAATTTATAGATGGTTTAGAAGCATAAGCGAAGTAACATACGAGTGTGCTTATTCATTCTTTTTATTTTAGTTTAAACTTATGTTGTTTCTTAATAGGCTTTATCACAAGCACCTCATGTGCATATTTTTTATAAAGAATAACATGAGTTTTTCATAACTTCCTACAATCTACACAAAGCTCACCAAGATTTCAGAATGGAGAAGAGCAACTATGCTCATTCTAAAACTTCCACAACCATAAATGATGCTAAAATGAAATAAAATTTTAATCACAAATAAAACAAGTACAACTCATAATGTTCATTTTTCTTCATCACTCTCAAGAGAGAACATGCATGTAGGTTGACATTCTATAAATGAAACACATAGTAGGAACAAGGGCTAAACTATCAAATACCCTTGTAATGCCACAAAGAAACATCCTATCAAGTCACTTCCAAATAATGATGGAAAATACATTAGGAAATCAAATCATAAGAAGCATACGATTCAAACATAAATTAATTAGAGACAAATAGTTCAAATCTGTCATGAGACATTCCATAGCCCTCCAAACCTTAAGAGAAATTGGATATGACCATACCACTGATTTATATATATATATATATATATATATATATATATATATATATATATATATATATATATATATATATATATATATATATATATATATATATTGAAAAGGGAAGTAAGAAGAATAGATGGAAGGAGAAGAAGTGGGAAGTGGTGGAAGAAGAAGAAAAGGATGGAGAAGAAGAAGAAAGAGAAGAAGGTAAAGAAGAAGAGGGGAAGAACATACCTGCCTGTGAGAGGAGGAGAGATGGCGTCGGTTAGGGTAGAGGAGGCCGGAGTGACTCCTATAGTCGGACGGCTCTGACTGGAGCTCGCGAACAGGACGGAAGAACCTGCGTGGGGTTTCGGCTAGGATTTCCAGTTCGGGTTGGTGAGATGAGGCAGGGGTTTTGGGTCTTGGAGACTTCGTGAGCAGGAGGATCACAAGAGAGGGAGAGGTTGGTCTGCCTTGAGTGCTCAAATGCTAGAGAGAAAAAAAAAGGCGGAAGGGAGAGGGGTTCCGCTTATGCTAAAGGAATGTTGGACATGCTAGTTATTCTTGCTGTTCTGACCATCTTGATCTCACCTTCATTCATCAAAAAGGACATTGCCATGCTCAAGCCTTGTAAAAGGGAGAGATTATTCTGTTCGAAATCCGAACGCATTTGGAGGCGAATTCGGGTGCGCCATGTCATCAGATGCACTGGGCCCCAGTGATGTGGCGCACCCGGATTTGCCTCCGAACGCGTTCAGATTCCGGATGGAATAATTTTCCTGCAAAAGGAGTCTACATCTATCCTGGAATAGGTAGATCACACGATTGCAATATCTGAGGATGACAAGCTTCGGGCTTTGGAGAAATCGAGACCATCAATCTAACTTTTGGATTTAGGAAGTTAATTTAAATCACAAATAAAGTTAAATAGATCTCAATGGAATTCAATTGGGCTGGATTAGGTGAGAATCAAGTCTGGATTTGACTCAATTTCAGTTGGTTTAAGTTTAATTTGGTTTGATCTAATAAAATTAAACCTAAATCATTATCAATTTGGGCCGAATTGGGTTTGAGTTGAACTCAACATAACTCGATTCGAGTTGATTTGGGTCTGGTTTGGTTCAATCATATTAATTTCATAAATTTACCCCCAAACCAACTGTGATTCAACTCAAATTGAGTTCGACGAACCTCACTCAAGTCAATCACACAAAGGAAGATAATGACAAAAGTAAGGTCATCAAATGGACCCCCAATAGGTACGGTGAACAACAAGTGTGTCGACCTATGAAATACAAGTGACAAGATCGTGCAAGAGATCGATTGCCAAAAAGGAGGTTAACAAACACAACCCTAACAGGTGTGGTGATTAATGGGTGAACCACACGTGTTGGCGTTGACCTCCTTACCTCTAAGAAGGTACAACCTAATAACCAATCAATGAAAGTTAATCAAACATTCAATCATATAACAATCATCCGATCATAGAACAAGCATCCCACCATATAATGATCACACAATCATACATCAATATGTAATGCTCACACAATAATCATCTAATCATGTAATGCTCACAAAATCATACAGTAAGCAATCAATCATGCAATTATCACACTAGAAGTACACAATCATCACTCAAGCATGCATAAATCACATACACGTAATAATCATCTAAATATATAATGATCATCAAATCATATAATAATCATACAGTTACACAATCATTACATAGTCATGCCATAATCATCTAATTAAATAACAATCACCAAATCATATAATAGTTATGTAATCATGCATTAATCAAACAATTATGTGATAAACATGCAATCATCCAGCAACCACATAATCATATAGTGATCACACAATAATGGCATAATCACATAAGCATACAATAATCAATTAATCATGCAGTTATCACACGATCTTGACATTATAACACAAGTATGCAATAATCAATCAATCATGCAGTGATCACATAATTATGACCTAATCACACAAGTATAAAATAATCAATCAATCATGTAGTGATCACACAATCATACAATGATCACACAATCATGCAGACATGGTGGGACAAGAGGGGAGAAACAAATCCAACATTCACCTGACCAGATCGAAATGATGAACTAGGATGACTCAATGCTCACTTGATGGATTGAAACATTGAGCAATAGCCAAAGGAAACCCAACAATTTGACCAAAAGTCTGACAGTAAGGAAGGACAAGGAAGACTCAACAACCTAACCAGAGATCTAATGGTGAGGAAGGATAAGGGAACCTCGACAACCACGAGGAAAACTTCAACAACCACTCAAAGAGTCAATAATTACTAGGAAAACTCAACAACCACTCAGAAAGTCAATAACCACTTGATTGGAGGTCTGAGGATGAGGACGGACAAGGGATACTCAACAACCACCCGATAGATATGCACGCGGTGATGTGAAGAGGAAAGGAACACTCAATAATTACTCGACTGTGAGTCTGATGGTGAAGTGAAGAGGAAAGAAAGCACCTCCACCTGGCCATAGGCCATGAAATAGTGAAGTCCCTACCCGGCCATAGGTCTATCGGTAAGATAAAGTGGAAACTCAATGAACACCTGACCATAGGTCTTTCGATGAAGAGGAAAAGAAGCACATCCACTTGGCCATAGGCCCCAAAATAGCAAAGTCCCTACCTGGCCATAGGTCTATCAGTAGGATAAAGAGGAAACTCAATGATCAACCGACCATAGGTCTGTCGGTAGAGACAAAAGGAAAGCAAGCACCCTTGCCCGACCATAGGCCCCGAAACAGTAAAGTCCCTACTCGGCCATAGGTCTGTTGGTAGGATAAAGCAGAAACATGACAATCACCCAACTATAGGTCTGTCAGTGAAGGGGAAAGGAAAGAAAGCACCCTCGCCCGGCCATAGGCCCCAAAATAGCGAAGTCCCTACCCAGCCATAGGTTTGTCGATAAGATAAAACTAAAATTTAATGATCACCTAACCATAGGTCAGTCTGTGAAGAGGAAAGGAAGCACCTCCTGAAAGTTCGATAGGGATGTTAAGCCCTAGTGAACTAGTCCCGAGGCTAACCAAGAGCGGGGGTGAATTGGTTATTTAAAAAATTTCACGATAACAATGAAAATCTTTTTATAACGTGCAGAGGAAATGAATTAAAGCAACGATAAAAAGATCAACCATAAATATTCACCCAAGCAGTTAATATCAGAAAAGTAAAGTGCAAAACTGAATCAGAAAAGCAAACCAGATTTTATAGTGGTTCGGTCAACTTGACCTACGTCCACTCCCCGGAGCCTCCCCTCCGGGTATTGCACTAAACAAAAGTGTCTCTCCTTTTGCTCCCACAACAAGGCGGAGAAGCCTGTACAAAAACCTCCTTTTCACCACACGGTGAGGTAGAGATCCCGACCTCCTTTCGCTTCCTCCTGAAGCAGGCAGAGAACCTTCGAACTCCTTTCACTTCCTCCTGAAGCAGGCAGAGAACCTTCGAACTCCTTTTGCTTCCACCTGAAGCGGGCAGAGAACCCCGGATCTTCTTGCGAATGATCCTCCCACGACGAACACCGACTAGACGAAAGACGACGAGCAGAGAAGACGACTCTGATCCATGCTCGGAGCAACCTTAGTGAATCCCTCACTAACTCCCCCTCACAAGAACTTCTCTCTCTCTCCCAACTCTCTCTCTCTCTCTAGGGTTTCTAAGGGAAGGAAGGCAGCAAAAGATTTTTCCAAAAATTGGAAAAAGTTCTTTTAAAGGAGGGCTTAAAATTTGCCCTAAATCTCAACTGGTCGGCCAAGATCGTTCAGGACGATCGGTAGATCGTCCTGTACGATCAGTTCAAATTCAGCTGTTTCAGCCTGGACGATTAGGCTCTTCTGGACGATCAGTAGAAAAGGTTGTTCACATCATCCCGTACGATCCTGCGATCGTCCGGGACGATTAGTGCAAATCGGGGAAAATCGTCCAGCAGACAGTTCAGGTCGTCCAGAGAAATCTGTACTGGACGACCAAAAAATGACTTGATCGTCCAGGACGATAGGGTCATCGTCCTGTACGATTAGTTCAAAAAGTGCCCAAATCGTCCTGAACACAGTTCGGGCCATACAGCTGAAATGAACTAAACGATCATGATCGTCCGGGACGATCCTGCGATCGTCCAGGACGATATGATCGTATCAACCAAAAATAAATTGCTTTCCATAATTACCAGATTAAATTAGGCATGATTGTACTGGATCGTCCGGGATGATGCACGTATCGTCCGGGACGATCAGACCAAGTATCTAAAAATAAAAACTTGCCTAACTTGATCTGGCGGCTGAGAATTTCTAATTTGGGCATATCGTCCCGTACGATCCGGAGATCGTCCAGGACGATCTGCTCAATCAGACCCTCTTAACTTAGTCACCCTAATTAGGGTTTTTATTTTAACTGGATCGTCCAGGACGATGTGGAGATCGTCCAGGATGATCTGAACAAAATTTTTAACAGAAACTCTAATTCACTCAATCTCTCTCCCTGAGTGTGTGTGTGCAAGGTTACTTAGCTAGGGAATCAGTTACATTACAATTGACTCAATAAAAAGAAAAATCATACATTTGACACACTTGGACCCGATCTTGAGTTGGCTTGAGTGACTCACGATCTTTTGTGCCTGAAATAGATTAGCCAAGCAAAATACACTGGAAACATGTTTGTCATCATCAAAACCAGATTTGCAACAATCTCCCCCTTTTTGATGATGGCAAACATTTGTAAAGTAGTCTGAAAATAAAAGTAAACTAGGAGATCAAACAAACAAACATTTTTTAAATTTTTATTTAACAGCTAAAACAATACAGGAAATATGACTCAGAAAATAGAAACAGACACGACTACAACTGACTCCCCCTTTTGACATCACAAAAAGGAGGAGGAAAAATAGAACACGGAAATAAAATATAAATAGAATAACTACAAAACAGGAAAATCAGAATTTTTCCTTGATTTTAGATTCAAAAACTAATGACAGGATGATTGACAGTGCTGAAATCCAGAAAAGGTTGGAAATAATCAACTTTCGTAACTCTGACCCCGGGCACCTTATCGATGCAAACCTCTTCCAACACAAAAATCTGATTCAAAAGAAAAGACATTAGATTTGAAAAGAGATCCTTTCAAGCCTTGTTCCAGAAAAATATCTGATATAATAGTGTGACAAAGTAAAAAATCAGAAATCAGGATTTTCAAAACTTAAGCTTTTGAAAATATTAAGTGGCGCACAGATTTCTCTAAGACATTTAACAATCTGAAAGGGAAGAAAGCTTGATTTTGGCTCATTTTGTGTCTCTTTTTCAAATTGGTTGGCGCTTTGTGCATCTTTTAATTTTTTGATACACTTTGTGTATCCAATTTGGCAATTTTACATCTTTTCAGTTTTGGGCTCATTTTATGCCTCTTTTTCAAATTATCTGGCGCACTGCACATCTTTTATAAGCTTTCTCCTTTTCATAATCATTAAAGAGTCTCAACTGTGAGATTATCTTCCAGACATAGGAGATGACTCTCCGCAGTAAGGAAGAACAATTCACAAAATAAAAGCCATACAACATATGATAAATGTAATTACTTGGTTTAGAAAATCAAACTAATGACTCAAGACTTCGAAAACCACTATTGATATGAGGCAGATTACTGTAGGACGATAAAATAATCTCTATTTCAAAAACTAACATTTTAATTTTGAAGAGAATTTTTATTCAAAAGAAACTACACACCAGTAAAGGAGTTAGAGGAAGAGAAACAATTATCAATGTTTCTTCCCTTTAACAGATTCAGTGAAGTCAATCACTGCTTACCAGCTTCCAAACCAAAATAAGGTAAAAACTCCCAGTCAAAAATTCAGATTATCAGAAGTAGTGAGCGGTGATCAGATCTTGAAAAGTATAAAACAGTAAGTGCATGATATGAATCAGTAAATAAATAAAAAATAGGTAGAAAATCACAGCAAAGTAAATACTCAAATCAAACTAATAGTAAGGCTAACATAGAAATCAGCAGAAGAAATAAAATTAACTGCAAGCAAATAATCCAACCAAAACTAACTAACAGAAATCAGAAATCAGAATACCAAAACTAACTAACAGAAATCAGAAATCAGAATACCAAAACTAACTAACAGAAATCAGAAATCAGAATACCAAAACTAACTAACAGAAATCAGAAATCAGAATACGAAAACTAACTAATAGAAATTAGAATACCAATCAGAACAATCATAAATCAGCAGTCATCAGAATCAAGCATTTATATCAATCACTCCTAATCTGGTTCTCAAAATGCTGAATGAGTCAAAGGCCAGTGGTTTAGTGAATATGTCAGCCAGCTGATTTTCAGTTGCTACGTGATGTAGCTCAATGTCCCCTTTTGTAACATGGTCCCTAATGAAGTGATGCCTAATATCAATGTGTTTGGTCCTAGAATATTGGATTGGATTCTTAGAGATACAGATGCACTAGTATTATCACACAGAATAGAAATTGTGCCAACAGGTACTCCTAAATCCAAGACTTGTTGCTTCAACCAAAGAACTTGGGCCACACAACTTCCTAAGGTAATATACTCAGCTTCAGCAGTGGAAAGTGCAACTGAGTTCTGTTTTCTACTGGACTAGGAGACTAACGACTGTCCTATGAATTGACAAGTCCCAGAAGTACTCTTCCTATCCACCCTACACCCCCCAAATCAGAATCAGAATATCCAATGATCTCAAAAGAGGTGCTGTGCCTAGGGTACCAAATTCCTAGGTTTGGGGTTCCTAAAAGATATCTAAGAATTCTCTTAACAGCAGTCAGGTGGGACTCTTTAGGATTCGCCTGAAACCTAGCACAAAGACAAACACTAAACATGATATCAGGTCAGCTAGCAGTCAGGTAAAGCAATGAACCTATTATCCCTCTATACTTCTTCTGATCAACAGATTTTCCATTTGAATCCTTATCTAACTGAACTGAGGAGGGCATGGGAGTATTGATTGGCTTGGCTTTGTCCATTTCATATTTCTTCAAAATGTTCTTAGTGTATTTTGATTGATTGAGAAAGGTTCCATCATCCGTTTGCCTTATGCTAAACCCTAAAAAGTAGGACAATTCTCCCATCATACTCATCTCAAACTCCTTACTCATCATTTTAGAAAACTCTTCACATAAATATTTATCAGAAGATCCAAAAATTATATCATTAACATAGATCTGGACAATGAGTAAGTCATCCCCTAATCTCCTAAGAAAAAGGGTGGTGTCTACGCTCCCCTTAACAAACTCTCTTTCTAACAGGAATGTGCTAAGCCTCTCATACCAAGCTCTGGGTGCCTGTTTCAATCCATATAAGGCCTTTTTTAATTTGTAGACATGACTTGGAGATTGGGAACTCTTAAAACCTGGGGGTTGTTCTACAAAAATATCTTCTTTAATTACCCCATTTAAAAAGGCACTCTTAACATCCATTTGAAACAGCTTAAATCCCTTATAACAGGCAAAGGCTAGTAGCATTCTAATGGCTTCCAATCTAGCTACAGGGGCAAAAGTCTCCTCAAAATCAATCCCTTCTATCTGATTATACCCCTTAGCCACCAATCTTGCCTTATTTCTCACCACCACACCAGAATCATTCATCTTATTCTTAAAGACCCACTTGGTTCCCACAATACTTTGATTTTTAGGTCTTTCTACTAACTCCCAAACATCATTCCTTACAAATTGATTCAATTCTTCCTGCATAGCTAAAATCCAAAATTCATCCGACAGGGCTTGATTGATGTTGGTGGGTTCAGTCATTGAGATAAAGGCAGAATGGTTTACTTCCTTCCTAAGTCCATGCCTAGTCCTAACACCTTCAGAAGGGTCTCCTAAGATCAGTTCTTTAGGATAACTCGAAGAATATCTCCAATCTCTAGGCAACTCGGTTTGAGGTTCTACCCTTTCCTCCAAATTTGTATTTTCAACTCCTTGGGTAACCTCAATAATCTCTTCATCTTCTACTTCAGATCTAGACTCCTTAGGATCAAATTCATCAAACACTACATGGGTTGTTTCTTCCACCACCAAAGTCCTCCTATTGAACACCCTAAAGGATTTCCCCACACTTGAATATCCTAAGAACACTCCTTCATCAGATTTGGGGTCATATTTTCCTAAGGGTGACTTCCTGTTGTTCAGAATGAAAACCTTACAGCCAAAGACATGGAGGTGGGACAGATTTGGAGTTCTACCCTTAATGATCTCATAAGGTGTCTTGTTCAGTTTGACTCTCACATTCACCCTATTCAGCACATAACAGGCAGTGTTCACCGCTTCAGCCCAAAAGTATTTTGGAAGTGAATACTCGGCAAGCATGGCTCTAGCGGCTTCCACTAAGGTCCTGTTCTTCGTTTCAGCTACCCCGTTCTGCTGAGGGGTCCTAGGAGCTGAAAAATTGTGACTAATCCCATGATCCTCACAAAAACTTCCAAATCTTTCATTTTCAAACTCCCCTCCATGATCACTATGGATGGTAATAATCTCACATCCTAACTTCTTCTGAATCCAAGTAGAGAAGGATCTAAACTCATCAAATGACTCAGATTTATGTGACAAAAACTTAACCCAAGTGAACCTCGAATAATCATCTACAATCACAAAACCATAGACTCTCCCCCCTAAGCTGGCAGTGCTAATGGGTCCAAAGAGGTCCATGTGAAGAACTTCTAAAGGTCTAGAGGTGCTAATGTCCTTAACAGAGTGAAAAGAGGACTGGACTTGCTTCCCCAACTCACAGGCATCACACAGGTGATCCTTAGTGAACTTAAGCTTGGGCACACCTCTAACTAAGTCCTTTTGGGTGACTCTCCTAAGGGTTTTCATACTGGCATGACACAATCTCCTATGCCATAACCAAGACTCATCAGCAGCAGTTTTTAACCAAATTGAATTATCAGATTTAATGCTACTTACATCCAGCTTGTAGACGTTGTTGATCCTTTGCCCCTGCAAAACAACTTCATCATTTAAGCTTAAAATGCAGCCAGTGGGCAGGAATTTGATGCTGTATCCCTTGTCACAGAGTTGACTGATGCTCAGCAGGTTGTGTTTCAGTCCATCTACAAGCAAAACATTATCAAACATAAAGTTCTTTGAATCACCAATTATACCTGTGCCTACCACCTTCCTGGTGGTGTTATCTCCAAGTGTAACCTTGCCTCCAGCTCTGGCCTCCAGCGAAATGAACTGATTTGCATCTCCAGTCATATGTCTAGAATATCCGCTGTCCAGGTACCACATGCTCTCACGAGGTCTTGTGTGAGAGCATACCTACAAAAGTATCAAACGTCAGTCTTAGGAACCCAAACAGGTTTGGGTTCCTTCTTATGAAAAGAAGAATGCAATGCATGCGTGCTGTGCTTTGAAACAGGTAGTTTGGGTTTCCACACCCAATGTGTACTATGGTGAACAGTGCAGGTGTGAGAAATATGTCCTAACATGCCACATGAAAAACATCTAACACCAGGAAAAGGGTTAACTAATCTACGTGGATGATAATGCCTCTTCCTAGATGTATATGAAACATGCTTTGAAGAACTTGCAACAGATTTTTCAAAAGGTGGCGGTGCATAAAACTGTTCAAAAGTAGGCGGTGTTTTGTTCTTTTCAAAAGCACTGATCTTTACTTTCAAAAACTCATTTTCTTTCTTTAAACTTGTAATTTCAAATTTCAAGGTTCCCTTGCTACTTTCTACTTCACATGCCATTATATCTAATTCTTTAAAAGCTC
The DNA here is from genome assembly GCA_019925795.1 of Dendrobium chrysotoxum. Taxonomy (NCBI): domain Eukaryota; kingdom Viridiplantae; phylum Streptophyta; class Magnoliopsida; order Asparagales; family Orchidaceae; genus Dendrobium; species Dendrobium chrysotoxum. The sequence continues at coordinate 6,327,060 of CM034299.1, read as the reverse complement.
TTTCTAAGTCCACATGCATAGTTTTCAATGAATCATGCTCAGAAACTAAATCAGAATATTTTTTATTCAACTCATCGAATTCATCAAGCAAAGACATGTGATTTGAATTAAGTGTGGAATGATCTTTAACTACAGAATCATGCTCTTTTTGCAAAGTTAAGTAATCTAATTTCAGACTAGCATAAGTTTTCTTAATCTTCCTATACGATGTATGAATTCTTTCAGAAACTTCAAATAATTGATCGTAGGTAAGCTCACATACCTCTTCCTGATCCGACTGACCAGGGTGATCATCAGCCATAAGACACAAGTTTGTTTCCTCCTCTTCAGCTTCAGTCTCAGAAGAGTCGGATGCAGAGTCTGCCTAGAACGCCTTCTGAATCCGCTTCTTGTCCTTTCTGAACTTTGGTTTCTCCTCACCATTCTCCTTGCTTGGGTGAGCTTTAAGTGTTGGATAATCAGCCTTAATATGTCCAGGCTTCCTGCATTCAAAACAAATAGATTCAGATGAACCCTTAAAATTTTTATTGGACTTACCCTTGTTCCACTTCTGATAGTTCTTATGTTTCTTCCTTAGAAAGCTTTTGAATTGCCTTGTGATTAAGGCAATATCATCGCTATCAGACTCGGAAGTGCTAGCATCTGAATCTTTGGCCTTTAGTGCCACTGTCTTCTCTTTCTTGCGTTCACCTGCATCAAGTTGCCTTTGGTTCACCCCTTGCTCGTAAGCAATGAGTGATCCAAGTAAGCTGTCAATAGAGTAAGTATTTAAATCTTTAGATTCAGTAATAGCAGTAATCTTAGCATCATAAGAAGTGGGCAAACATCTTAGAATTTTGTTCACTCTTTCGTAGTTAGTAAGTTCTCTACCTGGAACATACAAAGAGGTAACAATCTGAGTGAACCTTGTGTACATTTCTGAAATAGTCTCACTAGGTTTCATGCGAAAAAGTTCATAATCATGTAACAAGATGTTTAACCTAGACTGTTTGACTTCAGTTGTACCTTCATATGTTATGCATAATCTATCCCAGATTTCCTTTCCCGTTGTATAAGTAGAAACACGCATATAGTCTTCAGATTTTAAAGCACAAAAGAAACAGTTCAAGCATTTTGCATTTAACTGTGCTAAATCACGATCATCAAACGTCCAATCAGCATAAGGCAATTCAGTTTTCACATTGTTAATCAGTCTAAAAGGTGGTTCGTATCCATCTTTAACTAACATCCCCATGCGATAATCAATAGACTGTAGAAAAGTAGACATGCGTGTTTTCCAAAAATCAAAAGGAATATTATCAAACAACGGTGGTCTTGTAATAGAATATCCTTCAGCAGTATTACGATTATTACAGTTAGCCATGGATCAAATTCAAAAGTTTTTAAACCTAAATTTTGAATCCCTCTCTGATACCACTTGAAAGTTCGATAGGGATGTTAAGCCCTAGTGAACTAGTCCCGAGGCTAACCAAGAGGGGGGGTGAATTGGTTATTTAAAAAATTTCACGATAACAATAAAAATCTTTTTATAACGTGCAGCGGAAACGAATTAAAACAACGATAAAAAGATCAACCACAGATATTCACCCAAGCAGTTAATATCAGAAAAGTAAAGTGTAAAACTGAATCAGAAAAGCAAACCAGATTTTATAGTGGTTCGGTCAACTTGACCTACGTCCACTCCCCGGAGCCTCCCCTCCGGGTATTGCACTAAATAAAAGTGTCTCTCCTTTTACTCACACAGCAAGGCGGAGAAGCCTGTACAAAAACCTCCTTTTCACCACACGGTGAGGTAGAGAACCCGACCTCCTTTCGCTTCCTCCTGAAGCAGGCAGAGAACCTTCGAACTCCTTTCGCTTCCTCTTGAAGAGGCAGAGAACCTTCGAACTCCTTTTGCTTCCACCTGAAGCGGGCAGAGAACCCCGGATTTTCTTGTGAACGATCCTCCCACGACGAACACCGACTAGACGAAAGACGACGAGCGGAGAAGACGACTCTGATCTGTGCTCAGAGCAACCTTAGTGTATCCCTCACTAACTCCCCCTCACAAGATCTTCTCTCTCTCTCCCAACTCTCTCTCTCTCTAGGGTTTCTCAGGGAAGGAAGGCAGCAAAAGATTTTTCCAAATATTGGAAAAAGTTCTTTTAAAGGAGGGCTTAAAATTTGCCCTAAATCTCAACTAGTCGGCCAAGATCGTCCAGGACGATCGGTAGATCGTCCTGTACGATCAGTTCAAATTCAGCTGTTTCAGCCTGGACGATTAGGCTCTTCTGGACGATCAGTAGAAAAAGTTGTTCATATCGTCCCGTACGATCCTGCGATCATCCGGGACGATTAGTGCAAATCGGGGAAAATCGTCCAGAAGACAGTTCAGGTCGTCCAGAGAAATCTGTGCTGGATGACCAAAAAATGACTTGATCGTCCAGGACGATAGGGTCATCGGCCTGTACGATTAGTTCAAAAAGTGCCCAAATCGTCCTGAACACAGTTCGGGTCGTACAGCTGAAATGTACTAAACGATCATGATCGTCCGGGACGATCCTGCTATCGTCCAGGACGATATGATCGTATCAACCAAAAATAAATTGCTTTCCATAATTACCAGATTAAATTAGGCATGATTGTACTGGATCGTCCGGGATGATACACGTATCGTCCGGGACGATCAAACTAAGTATCTAAAAATAAAAACTTGCCTAACTTGATCTGGCGATTGAGAATTTCTGATTTGGGCATATTGTCCAGGACGATCTGCTCAATCAGACCCTCTTAACTTAGTCGCCCTAATTAGGGTTTCTGTTTTAACTGGATCGTCCAGGATGATGTGGAGATCGTCCAGGACGATTTGAACAAAATTTTTAACAAAAACTCTAATTCACTCAATCTCTCTCCCTGAGTGTGTGTGTGCAAGGTTACTTAGCTAGGGAATCAGTTACATTACAATTGACTCAATAAAAAGAAAAATCATACATTTGACACACTTGGATCCGATCTTGAGTTGGCTTGAGTGGCTCGCGGTCTTTTGTGCCTGAAACAGATTAGCCAAGCAAAACACACTGTAAACATGTTTGTCATCATCAAAACCAGATTTGCAACACCTCCGCCTGGCCATAGGCCACGAAGCAATAAAGTCCTTACCTGGGCATGTTCTGTCGGTAGGATAAAGCAAAAACTCAATGATAACCCGACCACAGGCCTATCGATGAAGAGGAAAGGAAAGAAAGCACCCTCGCCAGGCCATAGGCCCCAAAATAGCAAAGTCCCTACTCGACCATAGGTTTGTTTATAGAATAAAGTGAAAATAAGATAATCACCTGACCATAGGTCTGTTGGTGAAGAGGAAAGGAAAGAAAGCACCCTCGCCCGACCACAGGCCTCAAAATAGTGAAGTCCCTACCTGGCCATAGGTCTATCGGTAGGATAAAATAAAAACTCAATGATCACCCAACCATAGGTCTGTCGGTGAAGAGGAAAGGAAGCACCTCCACCTGGCCATAGGCCCTGAAATAGTAAAGTTCCTACCCAGCCATAGGTCTATCAATAGGATAAAGCAAAGACTTAACAATCACCCGACCATAGGTCTATCGATGAAGAGGAAATGAATCACCTCCGCCCGGCCATAGGCCATGAAATAGTGAAGTCCTTACCCGACCATAGGTCTGTCGTTAAGATAAAGCAGAAACTCAATAATCACCCAACCATAAGTTTGTCGGTGAAGAAGAAAGGAAGCACCCCCTCCCAGCCATAGGCCCCAACACAGAGAAGTCCCTACCCGACCATAGGTCTGTTGGTAGGATAAGGTGAAAACTAAATAATCACTCGACCATATGTCTATCAGTGAAGAGGAAAGGAAGCTCCCCCACCTAGCCATAGGCCTCAAAACAGTGAAGTCTCTACCCGACCATAGGTCTGCTATTAGGATAAAGCAAAAAACTCAATAATCACCTGACCATAGGTCTGTCAATGATGAGGAAAGGAAGCACCTCTGCCTGGCCATAGGCCACAAAATAGTGAAGTCCCTGCCCAGCCATAGGTTTATTAGTAGGATAAAGCGAAAACTCAATAATGATTCGACCATAGGTTTATTGGTGAAGAGGAAAGGAAGCACCTCCGCCCGGCCATAGGCCCCAAAATAGCGAAGTCCCTACTCGGCCATAGGTCTATCGGTAGGATAAAGCGGAAACTCAATAACCCCCTAACATGAAAAATGAAAATAGAGGGAATGAAGAGGTTGTCAAGTGTACCCCCCACGACACTGTAGGGAAACCAACTAGAAAGCTCGATTTCCACCCGACCATAGTTCTATCAGTGGGACAAAATGGGAAGCTCAAAAATTAATCTTCCATAGGTTTGATGATAGGATGAAGAGAAAAGATCCACCTATGCTCGGCCATAGGCCCGACAGGAAAGTCTCTACCCAGCCATAGGTCTATCGACAAAATAATTGGAAGCTCAACAATCATCCGACCATAGGTCTCTAGATGAAGTGAAGATAAAAGGAAGCACCCCTGCTCTGCCATAGGCCATAAAACAATAGGGTCCCGACACGATCATAGGTCTGTCGATAGGATAAAGCAAAAAGCTGGATAATAACCCACTATAAGTCTATCGTACCTACCCGGCCGTAGGTCTGTCGATAGGATAAAGCAAGAAGATGGACAATAACCCACCATAAGTTTGTCGATAAAGTGAAGAGAAAAGGAGGGGAGTAGTAAAAGGGACTTCCTAAACAAAGGAAACCACAAGTAATATCAAAGGAAAAACGCCTCACACGGGTCTATTCATAGAGGAGCACCGACATGGAAGGAAGATGAATACTCTCATGAAAAATCAAAGTAAAATTATCATGACATCAATAGGAGAAAGAACATAATAGAACAATCATACATAGAAAGATCCAAGGAAATGGACCCAACTGAGAAATGGAATCAGGACTTGAATGGGAGAGTGGCTCCCAAACAAGTGGATAAAATCAAAAACTTGAATGGGATAGTGGCTCCCAAATAAGTGGAAAAACTCAACAACTTGAATGGGATAGTGGACAAGTTGACAAACTCAATAGCTTGAATGGGATAGTGGCTCCCGAACAAGTGGGCAAACTCAATAACTTGAATGAGATAGAGGCTCCTAAACAAGTGGAAAAAAATCAACAGCTTGATTGGGATAGTGTCTCCCAAACAAGTGAACAAAAATCAATAACTTGAATGAGATAGTGGCTCCCAAACAAGTGAACAAAAATTAAAAACTTGAATGGGATAGTGGCTCCCAAACAAGAGAACAAAAATCAATAACTTGAATGGGATAGTGGCTCATAAACAAGGAATGGTGGCATATAAGATATCAAGAGAATGCATGCACACCAAATAATTATTTCTAGGTGATCAAATAAAAATTGAAATCATATCCACAAAACAACCATAACTCAAAACAACCAGTATTCAAAAGAGAAAAGTGCAATGAAGGGAAGAATCATATTAGTCCTTAAGAATGAGATATAATCAGATGTTGGGGTCTAAAAATTTTCATGCAAGAATTTTAAAAAGAATAAGGTAAACATTTAAACATACCCAATAATGGAGACACTAAGAGACGTTAAATACTGACCAATTAATTCAGATAAGTTTGATTCATATATTTTTTAAAGAGTGAAACTCTTATCAAAGAGTAGGAGCATTATTTTTAGAATAAAAAATTTACCTCTTGGTTATCTTAACCCAATCAAAAATGACAAATGGGAATTGATTAAAAGTTCAGTAATGTTGGTTGATTCCATTTAAACCCAAAAAGATTAGAGATTAAAATTTTGCTAACCCAGCTCAAGCTCCCTACAAGCTAAACTGGGCTCTCTCCCTTATTTAAGTATTTTTTTTGAATTAAAATTTAACTCAAGAGAGATTTAAATTAGAGAATGAAATTGAATCTTCTTCAATTTCTTGAAGATTCAATTTTCTTGCATGAAAAATATTTTTATATTTAATAGAATATTATTGCATAATGATGAATCCAAAATCATGATTTTCAAACTCAAGTATCAAAAGTATCAAATGACACAGGATTTCCGAGAATTAAAGATTAACCAGAAAAAGGAAGCCATTACTTATTCATCTTGGGCTCATTTTGTTATTCTTTCTCAATTTTGGTACACTTTATGTGTCTTTTAATTTTGATACACATCGTGCATCCTTCATTTTTGGTGTACTTTGCGCATCTTTTCATTTTGGGCTCATTTTAAGCCTCCTTTTATTTTTGGCGTACTTTACGCGCCTTTAAATTTTGGGCTCATTTTGTGCCTCTTTTTATTTTTGGCGCACTTTGTGCATCTTTTCATTTTTTATAATTGGCTTCATTTCTAAATCTCTAAAAGAAGACTTTCTCAGTTGTAAAATTATCTTCCAAACATAAGAGAAGAAAACTCACTCTCTTATGTAAGGAAGAAAATTCACAAAGCAAACCCGTTCCTATGATAAAAATGAACAACCTACAACAACAACATCAAGCCTTTATCCCACTATATATGGTTGGCTACATGAATCATTTTTCTCCATTGTGTCCTGTTAAAAGTCAAATTCCTATTTAAATTTAATAAAGAAAGATCATTTCTAATATTTTCTAACCAAGTCTTTTTAGGTCTACCTTTACCTTTCTTAACATAAGTCAAATCTAAGACCTCTACTTTCCTAACCAGGTCATCGGGAGGCTGCCATTTTATGTGACCAAACCATCTAAGGAAACTCTCTCTAATCTAATCTTCCACTGGAGCTACTCCAACCTTTTTACGAATATGCTCATTTTGTATCCTATCTCTAATTGTAAAGCCACTCATCCACCTGAGCATCCTCATCTCTGCAACACTTAACTTAGATTTATGCTTCTCTTTTAATGGCCAACATTTGGCACCATAAAGCATTGCAGGTCTCACCACCATCTTATAGAATTTTCCCTTAAGTTTGAGGGGTACTTTTCTATCACACAATAAGCCCGATGCATTCCACCACTTCAACCATCCAACTTAGATTCTGCTGATAATATCCCTATCTATTTGACCATCACTCTGAATAATAGATCCAAGATATCTAAAATGTGTACTCTTATTAATGACTTGATCGCCCAAAGTCACAATCCCCTCACTAGGTCTATTATTACTAAAATTACACTCTATATATTCCATTTTAGATCTACTCAAGAGAAAATCTTTAGACTCTAAGGTTGACCTCCACAAATCTAGTTTACCTTCAACTCCATTTCTAGTCTTATCAATAAGAAGAATATCATCAGTAAAAAGCATACACCAAGGAACATCCTCTTACAAATGTCTAGTGAGAACATCCATGACTAAAGTAAAAAGATATGGGCTTAAGAATGATCCTTGATGTAATCCAACTGAAATAGGGAAATACTTGGTCAAATCACCTTCTGTTTGAACACAAGTAATAGATCCTACATACATATCTTTAATGATTTGAATATAAGCGTTATTAACTCCTTTCTTTTCAAGAACTCTCCATAGCACTTCTCTTGGAATTTTATCATATACTTTTTCTAAATCAATAAATATCATATATAAATCCTCCTTATTCTCTATATATTTCTCCATCAAACCTCTTAATAAATGTATGGCTTCCATAGTAGACCTACCCGGCATGAATCCAAATTGATTTTGAGAAACATTAGTATCACGCCGCAACCTATGCTCCATAACTCGTTCCCATAGTTTTAAAGTATGACACATTAACTTAATTCCTCTATAATTTGCACAATCTTATGCATCACCTTTATTCTTAAAAATAGGGATTAACACACTCATTCTCCACTCATTTGGCATTTTTTTAGCCTTCAAAAGAGTATTAAAATGTTTAGTAAGCCAAGAAATTCCTTCATCTCCTAAGCATTTCCACACCTCTATTGGAATATCATCAGGTCCAACAGCTTTTCCACCCTTCATTTTCTTTAAAGCCTCTCTAGCTTCAGTTATACTAATATGCCGATAAAAATAGAAATCTTTATTTCCATTTAGGGTGTTAAGGTCACTACAGTCAATTTTATTTTCACATTCTTCATTAAAAAGTTTAGCAAAATATCTCATCCACCTTTGTTGAATATCATCATCTAAAAAAAGTACTTTTTAATCTTCATCCTTAATACACTTCACTTGAACTAAATAATTACTACTCCTATCTCTTTGTTTGGCTAACTTATACATATATCTTTCTCCCTCCTTATTATCTAGTCTATTATATAAATCACTAAAAGCTAAACTCTTTGCTTCACATATTGCTTTCTTAGATTCCTTACGTGCCTCTTTATATATTTTCCAACAACAACATCAAGCCTTTGTCCCACTACGTAGGGTCGGTAACATGTGTCCGGTTCAAAGTCAAATTCTCATTTAAATCTAATAAAGAAAGATCATTTCTAATATTTTCTAACCAAGTCTTTTTAGGTCTACCTCTACCTTTCTTAACATAAGTCAAATCTAATACCTCTACTTTCCTAACTAGGTCATTGGAAGGCCGCCGTTTTATGTGACCAAACCATCTAAGGAGACTCTCTCTAATCTTATCCTCCACTGGAGCTACTCGAACCTTTTCACGTATATGCTCATTTCGTATCCTATCTCTAAGAGTAAATCCTCTCATCCATCTGAGCATCCTCATCTCCGAAACACATAACTTAGTATTGTACTTCTCTTTTAATGGCCAACATTCTGCACCATAAAGCATTGCAGGTCTCACCACCATCTTATAGAATTTTCCCTTAAGTTTGAGGGGGACTTTTCTATCACACAACAAGCCCGATGCATTCCTCCACTTCAACCATCCAACTTGAATTCTACTGATAACATCCCCATCTATTTCACCATCACTCTGAACAATAGATCAAAGATATCTAAAATGTGTACTCTTATTAATGACTTGATCACCCAAAGTCACAATCCCCTCACTAGGTCTATTACTGCTAAAATTATAACCCATATATTTAGTTTTAAATCTACTCAAGCGAAAACCTTTAGACTCTAAGGTTGATCTCCAGACTTCAAATTTACCTTCAACTCCCTCTCTAGTCTTGTCAACAAGAAGAATATCATCAGCAAAAAGCATACACCAGGGTACATCCTCTTGTAAATGTCTAGTGAGAACATCTATGACTAACGCGAAAAGATATGGGCTTAAAGCTGATGCTTGATGTAATCCAACCGAAATAGGGAAATACTTGGTCAAACCACCTTATGTTTGAACATAAGTAATAGCTCCTTCATACATATCTTTAATGATTTGAATATAAGCATTATTAACTCCTTGATTTTCAAGAACTCTCCATAGCACTTCTCTTGGAACTTTATCATATGCTTTCTCTAAATCAATAAATATCATATGTAGATCCTCCTTATTCTCCCTATATTTCTCCATCAAACCTCTCAATAAATGTATGGCTTCCATAGTAGACCTACCAGGCATGAATCCAAATTGATTTTGAGAAACATTAGTATCACACCGTAGCCTACACTCCATAACTCGTTCCCATAGTTTTAAAGTGTGACACATTAACTTAATTCCTCTATAATTTACACAATCTTGTGCATCACCTTTATTCTTATAAATAGGAATCAATACACTCATTCTCCACACATCTGGCATCTTTTTAGTCTTCAAAATATTATTAAAAAGTTTAGTTAGCCAAGAAATTCCTTCATCTCCTAAGAATTTCCACATCTCTATTGGGATATCATCAGGTCCAACAGCTTTTCCACACTTCATTTTCTTTAAAGCCTCTCTAACTTCGGTTTTACTAATACGCCGATAAAAACAGAAATCTTTATTTTCATTTGGGTGCTAAGGTCACTAAAGTCAATTGTATTCTTACAATCTTCATTAAAAAGTTTATCAAAATATCTCATCCACCTTTGTTGAATATCATCTTCTAAGAAAAGTACTTTTTGATCTTCATCCTTAATATACTTCACTTGAATTAAATCCTTACTACTCCTATCTCTTTGTTTGGCTAGCTTATACATATATCTTTCTCCCTCCTTAGTATCTAATCTATTATATAAATCATTAAAAGCTAAGATCTTTGCATCACATATTGCTTTCTTAGAATCCTTACATGCCTCTTTTTATCTTTCCCAATTATCAGAATTTTTACATATAAACTAATTTTTATAACAAATCTTCTTATTTTTTATCTCTTCTTGCACAATTGGATTCCACCACCAGCTATTTTTACTATTAGGGGCTTTTCCCTTTGATACTCCAAACACATCTTTTGCAATATTTTTAATATCACTAGCCACTTTTTCCCACATAACATTAGCATCCTCATGCACAAATAAAATCTTAGAATCTAAAATCTTACTCTCAAAAATATTTTTATTACTATTCTTTAAATGCCCCCATCTAATCCTACAAAATTGCTTTACTTTATTTTTTATTTTTTGTCCCTTCATCTTAAAATCTAAAACTAATAAGCAATGTTGGGTACATAAACTTTCACTCAGAATAACTTTATAATCTTTGCAATCTAAACGATCTACTTTTCTTATAAGAAAATTATCAATCTGAGTTTTACTATAACCATTCTTATAAGTGATGAGATGCTCATCTCTTTTCTTAAATAAGGTATTAGCAATTAAAAAATCATAAGCTAAAGAAAAAACTAATATGGTCTTACCACCTTCATTAGTCATTCCAAACCCGTATCCACCATGAATGCTTTTAAAATCATTTACCTCTCTACCAACATGTCCATTTAAATCTCCTCCAATAAAATTTTTTTCTTCGAGAGGTATCTTTTGAATTAATTCTTCTAAATCATCCCAAAATTTCTTCGAGAGGTATCTTTATATATTTTTCAATTATCAAAATTTTACAATTAAACTAATTTTTATAACAAATCTTCTTATTTTTAATCTTTTCTTGCACATTTTGATTCCACCACCAACTATTTTTACTATTAGGAGTTTTCCCTTTGTAACTCCAAGCACATCTTTTGCAATAATCTTAATATCACTAGCCATTTTTTCCCACATAACATTAGCATTCTCATGCATAGAAAAAATCTTAAGATCTAAAATCTTACTTTCAAAATTATTTTTGTTAATATTCTTTAAATGCCCCCATCTAATCCTAGAATATCATTTTACTTTATTTTTTATTTTCTACCCCATTATTTTCAAGTCCAAAACTAATAAGCGATGTTGGGTACATAAATTTTCACTCGGAATAACTTTATAATCTTTGTAATCTAAATGATCTAATTTTCTTATAAGAAAATAATCAATCTGAGTTGTAATCTAAACTATGAACAACCTAATCAAGAAAATTATAAGGTAGTTTCATTAGCATGCAAAAGATGTCTATGAGATAGAAAATTGTAAGATAATGGAGAAAATTTTATTTATAAATCCAATTTCAGTTTGACATAGATTTTAATTCAAAAAGAAAGCACCCCCACACAAGGGATGGGAGGGAGAGGACATACTCTTTTATGGATCATCATAAATTTTCTTCTTTAAGTGTTTAAAGGAGTCAACCAAACTTACTTCATATTTTAAGTGAAATAGAGATAAATTTTATTAAGAAAAATAAGTCACTTACTCTTTAAGAAAAATTTCCTCAAAAGTTTTCCATGTATTTTAAACTCTCAAACTTCTCATATTAACTTTTCTTTTCAAAATTCGATATATGTCAAATTTATGGATCCTACCATTGAAAATAGCATTTAGATTTCTATTTGGATTGATATGAATCAAGATCCAGTTTAAAAGAATTTAGACTAGGCAGATGATGGAAAGTAGAGGTTATACCAAATGTATGAATCATGTCATCAAAAATAGAATCAAGATTTTCATTTGAAATGATATAAATCAGGATCCAACCTAACAAAAAACTCTGACTAGGAACTGATTAAAATTGGAATTTAGATTTAAGTAAGAAGAATTGAAGTAGTTCGATCTCGATTTAAATTTGAAAATTATGGACAAAGATCTAATAAACTCAAAATTTTAATTAAATCTTTATACATTAAAAAAGTCTAATCTTCACTAAGGATGGAGAGAAGAGAGTGAAATAAAAGAGAGGAACCAAAACCATGCACCAAACTAGGAATACCTATAGAAGAGAATAATATAGCATCCGAAGATGGAGAGAGAAACCTGTCCCACAGTGGTTGCCAAAAGTCTGTGGGCCTCTAAAAGGATTTTACTCATGGGGAACAGAATGCAAGGGTACGATCGCACTATCCCTTAGGACAAAATGGTCATAGGCCCTTACACTCTATATAAGCAGGTCAATAGAAGAGCAGATGAGATCATATATAAGATTAACCATGGAGGATGGTAGTTTCCACCTACATACCTCAATAGGTAATAATATATATAGCATGACCAAAGTCACAAGAATTCCCCCATTCGATACATCAGAATGAATGGGATTTATTTGATGTAGGGATCAGTTTCCCATGAGTGCAAGCTCCCATGGTTAATTAAATCTTAGGCCTAAACCTAAGAAGACTCTCGATTAAGGACACTATGTTATTCTCTTCTTAATTTGGTGTACAGAGTGGGTTCCTAGATTCTATTCCAAAGGGGATAAACCATTCTCTTTATCTTTAGTGATGATTAGACCTTTTTGAATGTATAAAGATGTTATCAAAAGTTTGAGTTTAGAAGATCAAAGATTGAATCATATGCGAAATGATAATTCAGAATCTATCAGAAGTTATAAAAGACACATAGAGGGGACTTATAACTTAAATCCCACTAGGGATCTAAGCAGCCCCGACCAAGATTTACCATCCTGCTTAGAAAGAGGTACCAGCTAGACTCAACCTAGCATATTAAATCCATGATATCCAGTCTTATGTAAATGCAAGAGTGGTGAGAGGCATAGAAAAAGGAAGTGGGCACTAAGTCCGACCATGAATGGTACTATAATTTATGTAAAATTAACTATCACTGTATGTTATAAAAGAAAATCTATATGATTGACTCAAGGCTATGCATGATATAGGTAGGGCCAATCAGAACTGGCCAATAGTCACTGTAAAGTAAACAAGGCTTATTCATTATCATTTTAAAAGGTGACCCTTAAAGGGGTCATGCATTAATTTTGAGAAATTGATTGATTTTAAGCCCTATGTTCATTTTTATCTTACTTTAAATAAATTTTAACTTTATAAAAAATTTAACATCCTAAAGAGCCTGACGTAAAGACTCCATCTGAGCCACCCTAAAGCAAAATAAAGTAAAAAATCTAGGAAAAAACATGCAGTTCTAATGCACAGATAAAGTAAACACATCATCACAACAAATCAACAGAACAGAGTATCCAAAGTCCATGGCATGTGCCATTCAATATAAAATCCAAAGTGCAGAAAAGTAATGGTGGCTAGGCTCCTGATAATAACCTAAATTCTACTCTTATTGAATGATACAATCCTTAAAATAAGGCATTGTTGATCTTGGTCTTCTCGTTCTTCTTTCGATCTCCTTCCTTTAATCTCCTCATGGTACGTCCTCTAGAAGAATATCCAAATGAAAAGAAACTCCCTATAAGGGACTTTCTTTTCTCTTTGGATCCCTTATATTTAAAAATACCTTATTTTAGATTTTCACAACTATACACTTTGAAAACATTACATTAGAATTACAAAAAAAAATTTAGACTCTCCTGTAAGGTTATCATAAGTAATTACAATCAAACATCCCAAACAGTTATATAATGAAATAAAAATACACAAACCAGCCACACTTGTCCATGCTCTTATTTATTTGGGGGCTGAGCAGCTGAAGCACCTATAGTATTTATATTATTATTTATTTATTTTTAGCCCCCTTTTTAGCCCTACATGAGCATTACCACCTATAAAAATATCATAAGTATCAAAATCACTCCTAAGCTATGGGTAATCTATCGCCCATCACATCATAGAAAAATTTAATAATCATCACAAAAATTATCATAGAAAGCAAAGATAAATAATAAATAAACCAGCACACGTTTCACATGTAAATTGCCATATCAAAGAGAGAAAAGGGAAGAAAATACCAGCCTAACCTAAAGCTAGAAGTCATGTCCTAACAAATAAGTCTATGTGTGTGTAGTAGGCTGTGTGGTTTTGAATATATCCTATGTAAGATAAATTATTTAAGTTATTTGTAATTTGATTTGTTAAAGGATAAATGAAGATTTTAGTTTAAGTTTAAATATTAATATCTTAAGATTAATTTTAAAGGTTTATTTTAGTATTTAATGATTACCACCTTTGTTGCTCACCAAGGCCGTAAGGTATATTTCACCCACCTTGGGGCTAACTTAATAGACTCGTAGGCCTTGGTTACCCAGTAGTAATTGATTTTGTTAAATTAATTTAGTTGGTTGGAGGTTAAAGAGAGATAAATTAAATGATTTATTATCAGCTTAAGGGGTTAATTTAACTAAATTTGCTAGCAACTAGTTCATGGCATCATAGCATCAGGCTCGAGGTCTAGGCATGCTTAGGATAATTAGCCCTGCAGCTCGAAGTAGTCCATCCTAAAAACAAAATTTATATAGTTAAATTAAGAATTTTTATTTAGTTAAATCATTAACAATCCATTGATTTTAATATTTTGACACTCCATCGAATCCAATCGTGGCATTGTGCTGTCAGGCTCAAGGACCAGGCCTCCTTAGGACACTTAGCCCGAAGACCTGAAGTAGTCCATCCTAAAAAAAACTTTATCTTTGGAGTGCTTGTTGTGTATTAAAAAGTTGGTTGATTGGCTTTCAAAGAAAATTAGTTTATGATTTGATTAAGCATTAGGTGAATTATTTGATTCTAAAATTTGGGTTGTGATTAAGCTTTTAATGAGCTTCTTTACGTTGTTCACTTAGTTAATTAAGTTCTACTTCATATGCATTCAATATTAAAGGTATTTTTGGTTAGGTGTGCAATAAGCCATAAAAGGATTTAAATAATTAGAGCTTGGATTTTAAAAGTCTTTTATTTTAACAAGTTTTAACTTAGGTTTGTTCTCTTTTGAATCCATCTCTATGTCATTTAAATTTGGTTTGACTTTTACTTAATTAATATTTATTTAAGTAGTGATTAACATGTTGATTTAGATTTAGTTTAAGCGTATGTTCAAATTTATCTTTTAATAGTTATGTATGTTATTAATGATTTAATTAACAGAAGTTAAGTGTTTTTTTGCTTTCTTATCCAAATTGCTATTGATTTGTCAAGGGGTCCTTTAATTATCGATTGATTATTGCTTATGCTTAATCAAATTTAGGTTAATGACACACACTAATTCCAAGGTGGAAGGTCACTATATTTTCTATGTTTATTGTTTCTATCCTAAGTCTATGTTATCTAAGACATCATCCTTAATTTTTGTTCTTAAATGTTGCTAGTGTTGTATAGGATGAAAAGGTGCTTATTTCTAACCCTTTGGACATATGCATGTGTAAATTATTGAGAATGGTGCAAATCTGTTTATTCAAGTGAGTTTTTGATGTGAATTTTTTATGATTACAAATGCTTATTGTTTGATTATTATTTCTCCTAACATATACTGAAAAATTTTATTTTATGTTTACTAACATGTCTTTCATGAAATTTACACCTCTGACTGCTAAAGACTTTAAGTTAATTTGTTAGAATTTATTGTTAGTGAAGTCTGTAATTTTTACTTTTTCTGAGTCTGAGAGAGTGTGATTGTAAGTTAGATAACTGTGCACACACACACTGGGGAGTGAGATAAAACTTAATTTTTTTTAAAAAAAACTAATCGTACTATATGATGTATGGTCGTACGGGATGATTTGTGTTATTTCTCCTCTAATACGAACCTGACTGGTTAAATTTTTTTTTAAGTATAAATCGTACAGTACGAAATATTTTCGTATATCATTTTCCAGAGTATAAAATGGGAGCTCACATGGTTCGTACTGGATCGTACGGGATGAACAGTTCAAAATTTTGAACTGGTCGTATAGTACGATATGAGTTCGTATATTATTTTCCAGAGTACAAAAATTCGGTTTCATTGCTTCGTACTGGATCGTATAGGATGAACTGTGCATTTTTGTACTATTCCTACAATATGATTAAAGTTCATATATCATTTTTTGGAGTACAAAAACTGGGTTTCATTGCTTCGTATGGGATGAACTATGCATTTTTTTGTACTATTTGTACAGTACGATTGAAGTTCGTATATCATTTTCTAGAGTATAAAATATGGGGTTCAAAGGTTCGTATAACATCATACTGGACGAACCGTTCAATTTTTTGAACAGTTCGTATAGTACGATTTGGTTTCATATTTTATTTTCTAGAGTATGAAATAGGACTTTGATGGTTCATACGGGGTATCGTATGCGACGAAGCGTTCATTTCTTGAACTATTCATACGGTACGATTGTCGATCATATGGGATGATCCTACTTCCTAAATCTTGAAATTTTCAATTTTAGGATGATTTTTCTTGTCCTTTGAATATAAGGTTCCTAAAAACTGACTTTTCAGTTAATCTTCTGTGAATTTCTTCTTGAGATTTGAAGGGAGAGTGATTAGGGAGAGTCTTTGGGAGTGAGTGTGGCGAGATCTTTGAAGAGGAAATTGTGAGGGGATTCACAAGGTTGCCCAAAAATGAGGATCTCATTATTTGTACTTCAAGTCTCTTACTTCTTTGAAGACTCTTGAGAGAAGATCCTTGAAGAATTTTCGGTTCTCTGCCATCACCAAGAGGTTGAAAAAGGATGCTTGGTTCTCTGCCGACACCTGGAGGGTATGAAAGGATGAGTGGGTTCTCTGCCTTCACCAAGAGAGTGAAAAAGGACGGTAGTTCTCTACCGCATCGGGGTTTGGTGGAAGAGAGTTTGTAAGGGCTTCTCTGCCTTACTGTGGGAGCAAAAGGAGAGTCACTTTGGTTTAGTGCAATACCTAGAGAAGGAGTCTCTAGGGAGTGGATGTAGATCATGTTTGACCGAACCATTATAAATCTGATGTTCTCTGCACTTGTCTTTATTTATTGCTTTTTAATTTCTACATTGCACTTTATTTTTCTATGGTTGAAAAAGGAGCAAATTCACATCTGTTTGTATAGTATGAACTTTATCGTACTATATAATATACTGAAGTTTCTTATAAAAAGGTTTTCAAAACTTTCAAGAGATTTTTTAAAAAGTACCAATTCACCACCCCCCCCCCTCTTGGATAGCCTAGGGATATAGTTAATAGGTCTAACAACCTATTCGCACTTTCAAGTGGTATTAGAGCCTATTTCAAAAATTATTGTTTAAATCACTTTTTAAAATTCGATCATGGCTAATTTTGGAAATTGAAACACACCTGAGGGTTATTTGATCACTAAACCTCCACTATTTGATAACATCCTGTTTGATTTTTGGAAAACTTGCATGCCTACTTTTCTGCAATCACTTGACTATCGCATGTGGATTTAGTACAGGAAGGATACACTAAACCTACTAGAATTGTAGAAGGAATTTGAATTCAAACACCTTTTGCTGAATGGACTGTAGAAGAATGTGAATTAGCTCAATTAAATGCTAAGTGTTTGAATAGTTTCTTTTGTGCATTAAAATCAGAAGACTACATGCTTGTTTCAACTTGTAAATCTGGAAAAGAGATTTAAGATAGGCTTTGCATCACATATGAAGGAACCAATGAAGTGAAATAATCTAGATTGAATATTCTACTGCATGACTATGAACTTTTTTGCATGAAATCAAATTAGTCAATCTCTGACATGTATAATCGTTTTACATAGATAGTAACTTCATTACATGCTTTAGGTAGGGAACTAACCAATTCTAAAAAATTAAATAATATATTACGGTGTTTGCCTACTTCTTACGATGTAAGGATTACTACTATAACAGAGTCAAAAGACTTAAATATTTACTCTATTGATAATCTACTTAGATCACTGATTGCTTATGAGCAAGGAGTGACTCAAAGATAGATTGATGCAGGTGATACAAAGAAAGAAAAGAATATTGCACTAAAAGTGGATGATTAAGAGAGTGATCAATTCCAGCCTGAGGATGAAGAGGATATTGCCTTAATGATAAGACAATTCAAGAATTTCCTAAGGAGGAAGTAGAGGAGATGCTAGCAGTGGAATAAAGGTAAGTTCCATAAAAATGTTAAGGCTTCTAATGATGTTATTTGCTATGAGTGCAGGAAACTAGGAACATAAAGACTAAGTGCCCTAATCTTAAGGCCAATCTTAGCAAGGAGAAAGTCGAGGAGAAATCAAAGGATAAAATGGATAAAAAGAAACTACAACGAGCATTTTGAGCGGACTCAACTTCAGATTCTTTAGAAATAACACCTAAAGAGGAAGTCACAAGTTTGTGCTTGAGGGCTGACAATCTTGATCATTCAGATCAAGAGGATGTATGTGACTTGAGTTGTGATGAATTGCTTAAAGTTTCTGAGCGCAATCATTCTATTTTCCTTAAAAAGTTACAAATCTTGGTGGAAAAATCCCGACAGTATGGAATTAGGTTCCTATAATCTCCTTAGATGGGGAGACTATTATGGGATTTGCACTATCCTCAGAAGATGTTGCATCATATCAATCAAAAGATTTATCACGATAGGACCCCGTTAAAAATTAAATTTTGATGGTATCACTATCTGATATTATCTTAGATTATTTTCCCCTCTCTCTATTAGTGGCCTAGTAGTTAGGAGAGTGGCACCTCGAGTGGTTTTTTACACCTCCTCCTCTCTAGTTGATGTAGCGGGATACATATAGAAATGTGACCTAACATCTTCTAGTAGAGTGGATGGGTCATAACCCTAAACTGGCGGCCTAGGGCTTAGTGTTGGTGTTTGTTCAGTTATGGCTTGATTGATTCTTACCATGTAGTAGTTGAGAAGGTGTATTGAAGATCTTGCTCTCATTTCTATAACCTCCCTCCTTTGAGTAACAAGAGAAGGGTGGAAATGATTTCCATGAATGAAGGGGTACATAGAAGGAGCAACGAACTCTTGATTAGTCTCAGATTTAGCTTACTTTAAAGCTTTCGACTCAGCAGTCTTTCTGGTCTTAATAGCCTTCTTTGTGACTCTTTGAAGGTAGTTCTTCCTTTTATTTTTGCTGATGATAAAGGTGCTAGAACTTGATCCAATCTCAGATTGAGATGGTAATTCTTCTGTTGTTATTGACTTCTGGTTCTTATCCACCTGAGTAGAGGGTACAGTGGGTAAAGGGGCGACAGTGACCTCTATCTCAGAGATGGAGGAGTCAACTCCTGACCCTAAAGTAATCTCAACTAAGGGAATATCCCTTTGTATTATGGCAGATAGATCAATCATGTCTTCTCCATCGACTGATAACTTGAAGACTTGGAATTCCATTTAAAACTGGATGAAATTACCAGAAGTGATTTCTTTTACTATCAAGTTTCTATTTATAGAGAAGATGAGTTTCCTAGCCATTTGAGTGCTTGATTTCTTAGAATTAAAAGAATGGTAATTTGAATTAGTTTGATCTTGAAATCGAATTTGAATTTTGAACTTGACTGGTTATTTTTAAATTTTGAACCCTAACATGCTGAGTTTTCACCCAATATAAGGGTTTGGAAAATTGGTTGAGAAAATCCAAGGGGATCTGGCTTGACTCTTTCACTTTGAAAATTGATTTGAAGGTGAAATGTCAGAGTTTAGGTGTGAAATTGAAGTTGAGGTTGAACTTAAACTTAAGGTTGGAAATGGATTTGAACTTGAATTAAAGATTGAGGTTGAACGAGTTTTCTTCAAATTTTATAACTCAATATGTTAATATTCACTTAATCATATAGGCTCACAAAATTGATATAAAAATCCCAAGGACTAGGTTTGACTCTTTTATTTCACCAGTTGACTTAGGTTGAAATGTCAAAGCCCTGATTTTGAATTTAAAATCAAAATTGAATTGACTTTAAAGTGGAAATCAAATTCAAATTTTAGGTTGAAATTATATTTGGACTCAAAGTTAGATTTGAATTTGAACTTGAGGCTCAAGTTAAATGGATCTTTCTTCAAATTTTATGACTCAACATGTTGTAGGTTCACAAAATTGATATGAAAGATTCAAAGATCAGGCTCGACTCTTTTTATTTCACCAATTAACTTGGGTTGAAATGTCAAAGCCTGTGTTTAAGTTTAGAATTAAATTTAAAGTAAAATTCTAAGTTAGAATTAAACTTGAATTCAAGGTAAAAATTGAATTTAGATGTAAGGTTGAATTTAAATTTGAATCTTGAGGTTTAGATTAGATTATAATTCAAGGTTGAAATTGAATTTCAATTAAGATTGAATTTAAGTTTGAAACTGGATTTAAACTTAAGGTTGGAATTGAACATATCTTCTTCAAAATTTGAAACTCAACATATTGAATTTAGTTCAAATATGTAGGATTATCAAATTAACCTGAAGATCCTAAGAAATTAGGCTTGACTCTTTTCACCCCACCAAGTGATTTGGGGGTGAAATGTCAAAACCTAGATATGACAGGAATTTATAATTATGTTGCATACATTTAATTATAATCGAATGTTATAGAAGACACATGACAACGATGGCTGAAGTTGATTTGAAAGATTTTCCTTGACTTTTGAAACTTAAAATGTTGAGTTTTATTTTCAACAAAATGGTTAATAAAAGTTAGTGGAGAAATCTAGAGACCTTGACTTGACTCTTTCACTGTACTGACTAGCTTAGAGAGAAATGTCAAAGTATGGGTTTAATTAAGAGATTAAATCTGGGTTTTGAGATTGAGGAATTTTTTTTATAAATTGTGAAACTTAGCATGCAGAGATTTACCTGAGCATGCGGGTTTACAACATATACAGAAGGATCTTGAAAAGCTTGGCTCGACTCTTTCACTCTCACAATGAACTTAGAGGCAAAATGTCAAAGCCAGACTTAGAGGGAGGTTTCCTACACTCACCTCTCTTTTCATATATCTTAATTGAGATGGCCACACTTACCCAAGGGATAAATGGGTAGAGGGACCAACGGAAGAAAGGTAGTCAAAACTATCGATGCAACAAAATTCATAGCCACTAACGCACAAGCAATCAAATCATAGATAAAAGATAGTATATTAATAAAATAAACACTCACATCAATTCATATCAACCAGCACACGTGCCACATGCAAGAGCGTCACATCATAGAAATAAAAAAAGATGTAAAACACCGGCCTAACCTAGAACTAGAAGTGGTGCCCTAGCAAATAATTCTACGTGTATGTAAAAGGCTATATAGCTGTGGGTAGGTCCTATATCAGGTAGTTCGTTCAAGTTATTTTGAGTTCGGGTTTGTTGAAAGCCAAAGGGGGAGAGTTTGATAAAAGTTTAAATATTAGTAAATTAGGGTCCATTTTTAATTAACTTAGTTGGTTAGTTCATTTTAATACTAAGGGTAGTATTGTTTGAAGTTTAGGTTGCATTAGACGGTTTTAGAAGATCCGGGGTCTACCTATCTGCTAGGTTAAGGGGTCCAAAAAGGTGATTTTTAGAAATAGGCTGGGTTTAGGGGTTCTAGCATTTTAATTAAATATTAAACCTTATTATGAGTAATTAGACTATTAGTTTGTTGGATTTGGAGTTTTCTATGCAAAGTTATGAATTTTTAAAATTTGGGTATTTAGGGGTCTCTTAAGTTGAGTTAGATTTGTTCACATCTTTAGATTTGAGATTTGTTAGAAGATGATTAATGGATTGATTGATTTTAGTTTAAGTTCATGTTCCAATTTTATGTTTAGTGGTTATGCATATTAATTATAGTTTGACTGAAAGTTAGGTATTTTCTGTGCATTTTGATTTGGATCTTTACAGATTTGTTGATTAATGATTAAGAAATCATAGCACACTAATCCTAGGAAGATGTGTCACTATGTTTTCTATGTTTTATGTCTCTATCCTAAAAGGAGCATGCATCCTAAGTCTAAGTTTTATATGACTCAATTCTCAATTCTTATCCTTAGGTGTCACTCGTGTTGCAAGGAATGAAGATATCGTTTCTAACCCTTCGGACATATACGCACGTGTAAATGGATTTATGGATCTATAAAAATAAGATAAGAAAATAACCCAGGAAAAATTTGAAGTTTCTACAAGGTCCTAAGGGTAGGGGAGCATGCAACCATAAGGGCTCCTAAAAGGCTTTCTAACTTTCAAGAGAACTTACTACACCAAGGGCTATGACCCAGCGATTCCGCCCGTAGCACTCCCATCAGAATGAATAGGGGTAACTGATGCTCCTGAATCTGTTTGTCAAAGCTCCTTCATATATTACTCCAAAAGTTCCTTCTCCTTTTGCTCTCTGATGTTTCCTCGCAAACAGAAGAAAACACAATAAGAAATAAGAATGAGAGTAGGAACCATTTCGAAAGAAAGGCAAGTAAATAAAAATTTAATTAGTAAGCATTTCAACATTCATATTCATCTAATATGTGCATGCTACCATTAGAATATAAAATAATGTGAGAGTTTATAACAGAGGATGCAGAGAGAGGATACATATGAATCATTTAAAAAAAAAAATCTAACAACATCAAACGTAGGAATTCACTATCGTAAAATGAATGGGATGATGGCTAGCAAAGGGATTATTTAAAATGAAAAAAGAGAGATGCATGTGAGTTTATTTAAAATAAAATGAGCCTAACGCATAACCTTGCTCATTCCAACGTAGAATTTTGCCTAAAAATTTTCATGGCGTGATTGTATAGAATTAATGATTAAATTATTCACATGTTAATTAACAATGAGATTAAGTATCTTGGCCAATTAAATATCCATCATCAATTAGGATGTTAAAATCGATTAATTAATTAGGTTAGCTAATTATTTAGTTATATATCAATTAAGATGTTATAACTAATTATTAGTATCTACAAAATAAATCATTTTTTTAACATTGATACATTAATTGTCGGATCTGTAATTAATCACTAAACAATAAATCATTAGTTATATAAAAAAGAAAAATGAGGGTATTAAACCGTCAGATTAATTGTGAAAGGTAAAGATTAAATATTCTATTTAACTAATGATTGATTATCAGATGAATGATGTATTCTAGTTAGTAATATATCATTTAGTCAATTAATTAATTAATATAAAAAAATATCCACTACCTAATAATTATATTATTAAATTCACTTGGTTCACAACTTATGAATCATAAGGATGATAAGCAAATAATTAAGAGGATAATGACATATACAAATTAGTTTCAGATCCAATTAATCAAAAAGTTATTATTTGAATTAATTTTATACGAATATATAGTTCTATTTGAATTAAACAAAAAAATAAAATATAATAATAATAATAGATAGTTCACATGAATAACATTTTTAACTTTCATACCAATCGATCCAATAGTTTTAATCAATTTTAATTAAACTTGAGGAACAACCCAATACGAGCAACATAATTCATAGGATGAAGTGAAACTGTCAAACGGAGAGATCACAACTCTATATTCATAGAAATAGGAAGATCAAACTCTACAAATAATCTAATATATAAATGCAATTAATGAAAATAACTTTTATTAAGATGAACGATATCACATATTCCCTAAAAAAATCAGTTAAATATTATCCCAATAGATGGAGTCACAGAATTTGTACATATCAAGCAACATGAATTTATTATGTTCATTGAATGACGACATTCATGTGATTCATTTTCTTTTTTGTTTGAAATATAGAGCAGTGCTCATATCATCAAAACATCACTCAGCTCATAATTAAATATTTAATGGGCATAACTTATACCTCTATAACATCTATCAATTTCATAATTCTTTATTAATCCAATCATATTATGATGATGACACTAGTGTATAAGTATTTGCTTAGATCAAACTCACATACCTTCAGCTCATTGGTCTACTTCTACTCTAAAACCTTCGTTCCACTCAAATGGTGTCAGCAGTAGCAGCCAACCGAGGAGGACACAAGCAACAGACCCCTAGTTTCTTCCACAATCAGAACTATCCCATGCTCTGATGGCTTGATGATCGTGTCTTAATGGCGCTTCCAATGGACAAAAATAAGGGCATTCCACAAGCCCTGAACACTTTTGAGCTAGAAAATGAAAACTGGTGCCTCGGCTTACCCGGAGACAGCACTATTGCCTTCTCTAAGCAGCGGACACATTGGGTGAGATCGAACATCCAAGGCTTAGTTGGAGGTGGCTCGAGTCGATGATAAAAACTCAACCCCGACGACAGTGGGTCGTGGGCTCTACGGGTTTAGTTGAATGGAGAAGGAGGGGTTCAGGGTCGATGTCGGAGCTAGTGGGTGTTGAGGGAATAGAGAGGGGGATCGAGGGCCTCCTTCAACTCTTGCTTGTTGAGAAATCAAGATAGGGAGAAGAGATGGAGTGCGGCTTGAAGGAGGTGGGTGTTGTGGCCGGCCTTAGTCATTTTCCTTGAACTCAAGGCCGGGAGATGAAGGAGCTCAAGAGCTGCTGTTGTCCTCTCTAGAGAAGAGATCTAGGAATATCCTCCTCGCCTCCCTTTCTCTATCTCCATATATCAATTCCTTTTGGCTGCCCCTTTTTTTTCTTTCTTTTTGCGAGCAAGTGAGTGTGGACCTCCGAAAGGACACAAAAACCATCGCCCCATGAGGGGAGACAATATCTGGCCAATGGGAGGGCAGATTCGATCACACATATGATTAACCATTGAGGATAGCGACTCTCACCAGCACACCCCGATGGGTAATAATATATATGATCTAATCACAACGGGTTTCCCCCACCCGATACATTAGCTCGAATGGGGTTTATTTGAGAGTGGGATTCAGTTTCCCACAGGCGCAAGCCCCCGTGGTTAATTACATCTCAAGCCGGGGCCTGAGAATACTCTCGATTAAGGATTCTATATTATTCTTCCCAAATTGGGATTGATACATAGGGTGAAGGCTAGGAAATCCTACTCAAAGAGAAAGAGAGGTTCAACTAGGCTTAGTCAACATGCACGGCTCAGATCAGCATCCGGAGGGACTAAGGTAGTGAGAAGAAACTGGAGAAAATAAGTAAATCATACACTCGAAGCATGCAGGAGAGAAGGATGGAGGTGGCATCATCCGTGTGACGCGGATATGTAGGATTTATGGTCTCTGAAGATAGAAAACCTACCTACCGATGAGGCATACTACGAAACAATAGTAGCCTTGAATCCTAAACCTAATGGGTTTAGTTTTCTACGCAACACTAACACCCGTGTCCTAACTAATGCAATGCAAAATCTGGACTTACCCCGGCCTGGAAGGGGGAGCCAGCTAACCACCTAGTCGTTTCAAAACCATGCTGTCCAGTCATTTAATGAAAGATGGGTGGGTAGGTTATAGTTCTTGGAAGTAGGGCCGACATCTAGAGGATTTCCTAATTGGCCCCGGACCGATGTTGGGTGAATGCTTCTAGAGCTAATGCAATTAAAATTTTGATTTAATTAGTTTCTAATGCAATGCATGCTAGTTAAAGTATCCAAATTAGGTATGCACATAACTTTAAAAAGGCTTATAAAATAATTTTTAGAATTAGACTGGGCTTCCCCAGGTCCGGCACCTCATCCTCATAGGTCAGATTATCCGGACTCTACCCGCAGGCGGGGAAGTGTCTTATAGAAGGAGAGAAGAAATGCATTAATATGCATGCAACCCCGGACGATTCCAGCAATTCCCTAGGTCGTTAAGTTTCTAAATTACTTAAAACTTAAAATTATAAATATTAGTTGAGAGTAGAAAATGTTTTAATCCTTAGAGAGCCTAACGAAATCCAGGCTAAAACAAAAGCGGCATGCAGATCGCCAATAAACTATAAAAAGCATACAACCTATACGCAATCATCATCAAATCAGACATAATACATAATTAAACAAATCAATTAAATGTCCATAGGCCAACTGCCCTTAATTACAACCCAGGGCCTGCAGAAAATTAAAGTGGCCGGGCACCACTGCCAACAACCCGAATTTCTAATCCTAAGACTGACGCAAGTTATTTTGAGTGGGATACTCTTGCTCTTCATCTCCTTGGTCTTCTCTTCCTTGGACTCCTCGGATCTCAGCTTCGTTGGACTCCTTGGATCTCAGCTTCCTTGGACTTCTCGGGTAGTAGAATGATCCAAATTTGGATTCCCAAATAGAAAAGGACTATCCTCATATTGGGTGTCCTTTTTTTTCTTTGGGCATCCAACCTTTGGATTTCAGCATCCCCACTCAAAATAGACTTTCATAACTCAATACCAGATTACAAGTAATTACATTAAATGAAAGCAGTAAATCTAGACTCTCCTGTAAGGTTATCCTAGTAAAAATCATCCCAAGCAGTTAATATTTCATCCCAAGCAGTTATTGACACATGTAAAGAAAATATTCATGCCAACCAAACTTGGCCATGCTCTTAATTATTTTGAGAGCTAAGCAAGCTCTGGAGCACCTGTAGCAATTTATAATGATTTTGGTTTTAATTAGCCCTCATTTATTTAGGGGGAGGGGCTGAGCAATTTCTGAAGCACCTGCATAAAACAACATTAGTATTTAAATCATGATTATTACCCCCCTTTTATTTAGCGCTGCATGAGCATGGCCACCTACAGAAAACATCATTAGTATCAACATCGATCCTAATCTATGGGTAGTCTATCGTACAATCACATCAAATCCTAGAGTGCAGTAAAAGTAAGCAAACACACCAACAGTTCAATCACGACATGCAGTGAAATCTGGAAAAAGCTCGGCATACAGCAGAAAAGTAAACACCGGCATAGCCTAAGTATAGAAGTGGTGTCCTAGCAAACAATTTTATAGTGTGTGTAAAAGCCTGTGTGGCTGAGGTAGATCCTAAGCTAGGTAGTTAGTTACAATTGCCTACTGTCCAGGTTGGTTGTAGGTATGAAGAGGAAGTTTTAATTAAAGTATAAATATTAGTGAATTAAGATCCATTTTAATTAATTTGATATGTAGGTCAGTTTTAATGCTTAGGGTAATAATATTTAAAGTTTAAATTGTATTAGTGAGTTTTAGGAGGTTCGGGGTCCACCTATACACTAGGCAATGGGGCGGTCCAAAATTAACTTTTTGACTAAAGGAGATTTGTGAATAGCTAATATTTTTATAAAATACTAGGCATTAACCTGATCAGTTAGACAGTTAGCATGCCCAATTTGGATTCTTCTATCTAAAGTTATGAATTTCTGAAGTTTTGGTCTTGTTTTGAACTAAGTTTGACCGGATTGTTGACTTTTTTATTTAAGTTGACTTCTAAAATTTTAATATTTTTAATAAATACTAGACCCTAATGTGAGTTGAATGCCTTTGAGTTTGGTGGATTTGGAGTTTCCTACGCAAAGTTATGAATTTTAGAAGTTTCGGGCCCTAGACTATAGGCTACGGTTGACCGAAAAGTTGACTTTTCAATTTAAGCTGATTTCTGGCCACCTGAGATTTTTAATAAATATTAGACTTTAATTAGAGTTGGATGCCTTTTAGTTTTCCCATTTTGGAGTTTTCTGTAATTAGTTATGATTTTTAGAAGTTAGGGCAATTAAATGAATTATCGAAATTGCCTAATTAGGGGTACTTTGGGGGTTTTGGCCCAAATCAGCTCCAAACTAATTGGAATCACCCCCAAAGGTCAGAAATGACCTAAGAAGATGTTCCCAAGTGTTTGGGGAAATTTAGGATTTTTAATAATTTTTAATGATTTAATTAAGGTAAAAAGGTGGTTTTTTGATTAAGGTTGAATTAAAGTCCAGATTAAGGTTCAATTAAGGGGCCCTAATTATCTAAGATTGGGGACTAAGTTCTAGAGATTTTGAGGTATTATGGGTATTTTTATGATTTAAAATGGATTTATTAGATTTTTCGGAAGTTTCTGAGGCTTAATTAATGGGTAAATTAGGGTTTGGTAATTAAGTGTTTTAAAGAGTCCAGAAAATTCCTAGAAAATTCTAGGGGGTTTTAGATGTCACTAAGCACTAGTGTGTAAGGTTTCATAGCAATCCGGGATCTATCCTAGCTCCTAGAAATATTCTAAGTTCGCTAGACGGTCCTTAATTGTTGTCCTCAAGGTGTCACTATGTTATATAGGAATAAAATGAAGTAACTAACCCTTAGGCATAACATAGAGGGTAAATGTAGCAAATATAAATACACCAATTAAGTCCTTAGATCTAGGAGAGCCTAGGCTATGTGCTTGTGCAACCTACACATGCAAGGACTACGAAAATACTAAGTAAAGAAGCCTAATGAAGTGATTAGTGAATGATTGGGACACAATCATTCACTAATCCTTCTCCCACATGAATGATGTTCACATATAGGTCCTAGGTTTAAAATTTCACAAGGGGTAGACCTCCCAAAATTAAAGGATTTAAATAATATGTAATTTTTAAATCATTTTTTAAATACATAAATATTATAAATAATAATAATATAAATTTGAAAATGAGATAATTGAAAATACTTCATTTCATAAGCATAGGAGGTCTACCAGCCACCAAGTGGTTTTAAAATAATTTTTAAAATAATTAATTATATTAATTAAATAATATTTAAATAGCTAAATAATACAGTAATACAAAAAACATCCAAAAAACGACAGAATCAGATACAGAAATAATTTTAAATTAAAATTCACATTTTTCTGAAAAGAACGAGGTATTATACATCGAAATCCGACTTAAAATGAGAAAGTTATGAATTTTCTAAGTTTAAAGCAATTTTAAAATAATTTAAAATAATTAATAATTAAAAATAATTATTAAATTAAATTAGGAATTAAAAGTGTTTTTGAAATTTTAAAATAATTTGAGATATAATAATAAATTTTAATTAAAAATTAAAATTAATAAATAAAATATAGAAAATAGGATTTCAATTTTAAAAGAAAAATAATAATAAAATAATAATTATCATGAATTAAAAAAAGGTTCAAATTAATTATTAATTAATTAGAAATTTGAATGATTGAAATAATATTAAAAATAATCTAAATCAAAATAATAATTATTAATACAATAATAATATTAGTATAATAATAATAATATTAATAGAATAATATTATTATTAATATAATAACATTATTAATATAATAATAATTATTATTAAATAATAATAATAATATTATTATTATCATAACAATATTGACATAATAATATTATTATTAATATAATAATAATAATAATAATATTAACCAAATTATATTATTATTAAAAAAAATAATAATGATATTATAAACATAATGACATTATTATTAATATAATACTAATAATATTTAAGTAATATTAAATTAATATTATAATAATATTACTATTATTATAATAATAATATCATTGAAATAATAATATTATTATTAATAATAATACTAATATTATAATGATATTAAATAATATTAAATTAATATTATAATAATATAACTATTATTATAATAATAATTATACCATTAATAATATTATTAATATTATTATAATAATATTAAATAATATCAAATTTCAAAAATAAAATTTTCTGATTTTTTTTTAAAAAAATTTAAATTAAATAATATTAAAATACACCTCGGCGGAGGCGGCGGTGGAAGCCACGTAGCGGCCCGGGACTGGCTCCGCGGTCCCGGGCAATTATTGGGGAGAGGAACGCGACGGCGGCGCTGGGTGGCCACGCGGCACGCTCTGGCTAGCTCCGCAGTTCTGGGGCAATGATTGCCGTGGCAGGCAATCATCGCGTAATGACCACGGCAATGATTGCCGCGGTCGGTGCCACTTAGCCACGTAGGACTAGCTTCCTCCACCGTTCGATCCCCCGCGGTTCGAGTGGGCGGTCGAGATCATGCCAGGTGTCAGGCGTAACCGCGGGATCGAAGTCCGCGGTCAACCCGAGCCGCTGGAGGATGGAATCCTGACCGTTGATCGCGAGATCAACGGTCCTGATTGAATCTCAGCGGACGTAGCCGTAACCCGAAGCCCTAACTCATTTTTTGGCGATTTCTCTTGATCGGGTGAACGAAAACGAGTGAAATTTTAAACCTATACTAACATCATGAACAGAAATCGTGTGGGAACAATCTCATGGCTTGAATCGCAATGTGCAGAGAGTTATTTAGATCTAGGTGTTTCTAGCTAGGGTTAACGATTATACCTTGGTTTATGGACGGATTAGACCGTAAGAAGGCTTGTTGAACTTGTGGATTGTCCAAGAATAAGATTGTAGAAGGTCCCTTGAGCTCCCAACGTCTGGATCGAGCGCAAATGGCCTTGGAAGATTCCTAGTCTCGGTTCGCCGGAGATTCTGCCGCCGGCGAGCGTTTGACGGCTGGATTTGAGTGGGGGAGGCAGAGGGAGGTCGAGAGAGCTCACACACTAGAGTTCTCTGACTTAGGGAGGCTGGGGTGAAAACGAGAGCCAAAAAGTCCCTTCTAATGAAGCCCTAACTCTCTATTTATACCCCTAGCCTTAGGATGAACGGTTAGGATGGCCTCTAGGTTTGATTAGGAGGGCTCTAGACATCCTAGGCCGTGGACTTGGGTCAAGAGACCACTTGGAAGGTCCTTAATGGCTTTCATAGGTCTTTAGTAGGTCAATTTGACCTATTAAGACTTGGGTTCACCAAGTCAAAGCTTGACTTGGTCAACTTGAGTCCATTAGGTCAATGGAGTCCAAGGGATGAGGTTGGAGCCCTAAGAGAGGGTTTGAATTGGATTTGGGCTTGAATAGGGTTTAAATGGGCCTTAATAGGTCATTTAGACCCATTAAAGGCTAGGGTTGACCAAGTCAATGCTTGACTTGGTCAAACCAGTCACCTAAGCCCAGGGGATGAGGGATATGAGCCTTGAAGCCCTTGGTTGGGCTTGGATCTAATTTGGACTTGATTTAGACCCATATGGGCCTAATGGGTCAACCTGGGTTGACCTGGCCAACCAGGTTGACCCAGGGCCTGGGTCTGGGCTCAGTAGACTTGGCTTGACTCCTTGAATCCATTGGGATGGGTTCTGGGGTCTAGCCTGGTCAAATTTGACCAGGTCAACCTTTTGACCTAGGGTATGGACCAAAATCAGGGTCAACAAATGGACCCCCAACAGGAGTGGCGAACGAACTAGTGAACCGCTCGTGTTGGCGTTGACCGAATGTGACAAAAGGAGTAGGGTAAAGATCCGAGACAAGAGCACCAAAAGAGGTGAAAGAGAGCAAAGGAGGATCTTCTCCTGGCCTTGCCTTATAGCGGGGGCAGAGCCAAGGATAGAACAAAGAGCAAAGTAGCAACATGCCACCAAAAGGTGACAAAGTGGAGGGATCTTCTCTTTGCCTTACCCTATAGTGAGGGCAGAACTAAGGAGAGAAAACCCAAAAAAAAAGTAAGGTTGTAAAGCAAACTAACTATCCATCTGACCGTATCGAAACAACAGGATAGAAGGTGAGAGAGTGGTGAGGTATGCCTCCCAGGGACACTGTCAGGCTCGCTCGACCAAGTAAAGTCTGATGTCTGCTTGATCAGAGCAAAACAATCAGGGAAGAAGTAGTGGTGAGGAATGCCTCCCAGGGACACTGTCGGGCTCACTCAACCAGGTAAGTAAAACCAACTACCTGACTATTCATCTCAAACAGTAGGATATAAGGTGAAAGGATTCTGTCTCCTCCTGCTCCTTTCGGAATAGTGGATAGGGGTGACTCAATACTTCTATCTGGCCTCAACAAAAGTAAATAAGCCACGAAATTGGAGTCTACGTAGTCTTTTATAGAACATCCAGAGTAAAGGGGTGGTGAGGAATGCCTCCCAGGGACTCTATCGGGCTCTCTTGACCGGTAAGTAAAACTAACTACCTGACTGTTCATTTCAAACAGTAGAATAGAAGGTGAAAGGATCCCGTCTCCTCCTGCTCCTTTTGGAACAGCGGATAGGGGTGACTCAATACTTCTGCCTGACCTCAACAAAAGTAAATAAGCCACGAAATTGGAGTCTGCGTAGTCTTTTACAGAACATCCAGAGTAAAGGGGTGGTGAGGAATGCCTCCCAGGGACTCTATCGGGCTCTCTCGACCGGTAAGTAAAACTAACTACCTGACTGTTCATTTCAAATAGTAGAATAGAAGGTGAAAGGATCCCGTCTCCTCCTGCTCCTTTCCGAACAGCGGATAGGGGTGACTCAATACTTCCGTCTGACCCCAACAAAAGTAAATAAGCCACAAAATTGGAGTCTACGTAGTCTTTTACAGAACATCCAGAGTAAAGGGGTGGTGAGGAATGCCTCCTAGGGACTATGTCGGGCTCTCTCGACCGGTAAGTAAAACCAACTACCTGACTGTTCATTTCAAATAGTAGAATAGAAGGTGAAAGGATCCCGTCTCCTCCTGCTCCTTTCAGAACAGTGGATAGGGGTGACTCAATACTTCTGTATGACCTCAACAAAAGTAAATAAGCCACAAAATTGGAGTCTG
Organism: Dendrobium chrysotoxum; assembly: GCA_019925795.1. NCBI lineage: Eukaryota > Viridiplantae > Streptophyta > Magnoliopsida > Asparagales > Orchidaceae > Dendrobium > Dendrobium chrysotoxum. Next base: position 6,294,605 of record CM034299.1, on the reverse strand, counting down.
CGTAGTCTTTTACAGAACATCCAGAGTAAAAGTGGTGGTGGGGAATGCCTCCCAGGGACTCTATCGGGCTCCCACTTAACCGGGTAAAGTCTGATATCTGCTTGATCAGAGCAAGATGATCAGGGTAAAGGTCTGATGTCTACCAGAGCGGCAGGACAGTTAGGGTAAAGGTGTGGTGAGCTATGCCTCGCAGGGGCTCTGCGGGGTGCTCCCAACCAAGTAAAGCCTGATGTCTACTCGGCGCATATGCCTGCAGCAGAGCAATCAGGGAAAAGAGGTGGTGAGATATGCCTCCCAGGGGCTCTGTGGGGCACTCTCAACCAAGTAAAGTCTGATGCCTACCCGGCGCATATGCCTGCAGTAGAGCGATCAGGGGAAAGTCATCTCAACCCTACCTTAACACGCATATGTGTAGGGATGGGAAGAGGAGTAGAAAATAGAAAATTTCAAAGAGAGAAGGGTCGTCTAAGGAGTTTCAAACTAGTGTTTTGGGTACCACGTGGTAGAGGACAAGTCGTCGTGGCCACTAGTATCCAAATGCCAGTGAAACTGCCTAGGCGAGACCAAGAACATATAAACCTGGAAGCACCAGAATGATGCCTCGAGAGACCCTAGGGAAAAGTATGCCCTCAACAAAATGTGAGAGGGGTAATCTCATTCCCAATGAGTAGCTAAAGTAGCAAGGAAGACACACTTGCTATAGAGAAAAGAACTATATTAATGATAAATAATTATAAAAGACCACAGTGGTATACCCACATAAGCTAGTGGGACCCTGTAGAGGTGGAAAGCAACATAAACACATCCAAGGGACTACTCCACAGCCAAGAGTCGGGTCACGGTGGGAAAGTATGTCAGTACAAGACAAGTGAAATGATTTTCTGCTAGAAAATCAAAGTTCACTAAGAAGCGACGCTAACATCTGAGACTTGATGTACCGGATCACAACCAGGATAGCACACAAGAGTAGCGAGGGGACACACTCGCCACTAAGGGAAGTAATATTACATAGGAATGATATTTATGAAAAGCTCACAGTGGTGGTACCCACACAAACTGGTGGGACCCTGTGGGAAGTGGAATAATATCAGTGCATCCGTAGAGCTACCCTAGCAGCTGAGAGTAGAGTATGAATGAGAGAGAGAGCAAAGTAGAAAATGAGTTAATTTTCTGCTAGAAAATCGAAGCTCTCAAGTCAGTGATGCTAACACCGGTAACAAGGCGTACCGCAACACTACTGGGGAAACCACTCAAGATGGCGAGGAGACACACTCGCCATTGAGGAAAATAATTTATGAGTAAAATCAATAAACATCAAACATCACAGCGGTAACACTCACCCTGACTGGTGGGACCCTATGAGAGGTGGGAGCAACACTACCAAACCCATAGGACTGCTCTAGTAGCTGGGAGCAGGGCAAGGGTGAAAAAGTAGGTCACTAAAAGAAACTAGAGAGCTGATTTCCTACTAGAAAATCAGAGCTCGCGAAGGTGGGATGTTAACATCTTGAGCAAGATGTATCACCCCACTGATAAGGACTATCATGATTGTAAAAGACCATAATAATCACAAGTGTAAACTCATCCTTGAAGCGATCACTCAGACGCTTCGTAGGAGAATAAAAGAAAGACTTTGGGGAATTTGAGCTCTTAGAGAGTATTACCGGGTTCCACCTGTGACAAGGGCAACCAGTTTTGCTCTGCTGAGAGCTTCCCTCTTTTATTTTATAGATGTATTTTTTTATATGTTCTCACCCATAGACTAAGTATGTCTCGTACTGTCGAAGACAACACCCGGTAGAGGGAACGTTTACCATATCCGTGCATTACTCCTAGTATGAGATATCCTCTAATGATTGGAACACAAAGAGGGAGGTAAGATTGGCTTTGATAACCCAGGCCATATTCGCCACATGAATAGAACTGGGGGCACAATCAGAACACGATTAATATGTGAATGAAATTTAGATTAGGATAGTGGATCAACATTACCATCCCAAGCTAGCATTGGTTGGTATGGACCCAGTAGCAAAGAAGTTTGAATTGGTTTTGATATTCCAGACCACACTTGGGAGCACCAAGTGAAATTGGGGGAACAGAGAGGGGGGAAACTCCCAAATTACCAGAACTCAGAAGGGGAAGGTACAATGAATGCGAGACTTTTATCAGTCCCTAAGAATGGTCTATAATCTGATTGTGGGGTCAAAAATATTTTCGTGCACGAATTTTTAAAAGAATATAGTAAGCATTTAAACAAACTCAATAGTATGACCACTAAGAGATGTTTAAGCCCTTACCAATCAATCTGAGAGAAGCCTGATTCATACATTTCCTAAAGAGTGAAAATTTCATCGGAGAGTAAAAGGACTATTTTTAGAAATGAAAAATTAACCTCTTAATCATCTTGAACCTTAAAAAAAAAGGTTCCGAAAGTTCAGCAATATAGGTTGACTCCATCTAAACCCGAGAAGGTTAGGGATTTAAATTTTGCTAACCCAGCTTAAGCTCCCTACAAGCTAAGCTGAGCTTTCTCCCTTACATATTCTGAATAAATATCTAATTCAAAAGGGTGTAAATTAGAGAGAGAAACCGAATCTTCTCAATCTTCTTGCATGGAAATATTTTATATCTAATAGAACATCCTTGCACGATGATGAATCCAAAATCATGATTTTCAAACTCAAATATCACAAATATCAAGGGGTATGGATTTTCTGAGACTTAGATATTTACAAGAAAGGGAAGCCATTTACTTATTCATTTTGGGCTCATTTTGAGCCCCTCGACTTGGTTTGGTGCACTGCGCATCTTTTAATTACTTGATACACTGTGTATCCTTGACTTCGTGGTGCATTTTGCGCAACTTTCCACTTTTGATACACTTTGTGTATCTTTGATTTTTGGCGCACTGCGCATCTTTTCATTGTTTGATACACTTTGTGTATCTTTCATTTTGTAACTGGCTCCCTTTCTAAATCCCTAAAGGAAAACTTTCTCAGTTGTAAGATTATCTTCCAAACATAAGAGAAGAAAAACTCACTCTCTCGTGCAAGGAAGAAGAATCCACAAAGCAAATCCAATCTTATGATCAGAATGAACGACTTGAATAAGAAAATTATAAGGTAGATTCATCAGCGTGTGAAAGACGCCTATAAGATAGAAAACTGTAAGATGATTGGGAAAATATGCGTCTCTAAATCTAATTTCAATTTGATATAGATTTTAGTTCAAAATAGGAAATCATCCCAAGCGAGGGATGAGAGAGAAGGCATACATTTTTCTTTAAATCATTATAATTTTCCTTCAAGCGCTTAGAGGAGTCAACCACTAATTACTTCATTTTCTAAAGAAGACATGGGTAAATCTTTCATTAGGAAAAATAAGTTCCGTACTTTCTAAGGAAAAATTCGCTCAAAAAAATTACTTCGTGTTTCAAGCTCTCAGACTTTTCTCAGATTGATCCTTCTTTTAGAAGTTTTTACACGTTGAATTAGAAGACCCCATCATTGAAGATAGAACTTGGATATGTATTTGGACTGATATGGGTCAAGATATGGCCCAACAGAGTTTAGACAACGGAGATGATAGAGACTAGAGTTTATGTCAGTGTACGAATCATATCATCTCACCTCATCACCCCTAAGGATAGCCTCATACTTCTCGTAACAAACATCGTGTGGTAGAGGATAAATCGTCGTGGCCACACAGACTGCCGAAAAGTGAAGAAGCCCCTCCAAAGGGGGTACATATACAGGGGAGTATTTACAGGCGGTAGGGAGACCCCCTCCCTCTCTAAGAACGAACTCAGATATAGTACTTTTTCAAGTACTGCCCGTTGATGACAGGCATAGGGTGAACACCATTGGCATCAACGAGTAGGTAGGCACCACCTTCATAGACTTGCTCTACAGTAAAGGGGCCTTCCTAGACAGGCTCAAACTTACCACTTCGGCGACGGCGCAAAATGATAGGTCTGCATAAAACAAGGACCAACTCGCCAACCCGGAAAGCACGGGGTCGGACAAGGCGATCATGTGATCGAGCCATACGGGCATGGTATAGTTTGAGGTTCTGATAAGCTTGTAGGCGAAGCTCTTCTAAACCATCAAGCTCTTCCATCCGTAGTCGGGCGTTATCTTCGTGGAAAGATTGTGGCTGACTGCCATACGCAACGAGGGGAGCTCGACCTCAAGTGGGAGGACGGCATCGACCCCGAAAGCCAAAGCATATGGGGTAGACTGAGTAGGAGTACGGTATGTAATCCTATAGGCCCATAGAGCTTCGGGAAGTCTATCGTGCCACTCTCGTTTGTTTGCAACCAAGATTTTTCTTATTAATTGCACGAGAGTTTTATTGAATGCCTCTGCCAAGCCATTGGCCTTGGGATAATAAATTGAAGAGTATCGCCAATTGATGTTATGGCGGCGGGTAAATCTGGCAATTTTGGTGCTTCTAAATGACGGGCCGTTATCTGAAATGATACGGCACGGGACACCAAAGCGATAGATAATATGATCACAAAAGAAACGCATCACATCTTCTAATTTGACTTCCTTAAGTGGCACAGCCTCTACCCACTTAGAGAAGTAATCAGTGGCAGCTAAGATGAACCTATGACCCTTAGAGGAAGGAGGGTCGATAGGACCCACTACATCCGTGCCCCAGCCCTCAAATGGCCAAGATGATACGGTAGGGTGCAGCGAATTAGGGGGTTGGTGAATCACCGTGCCATGAATTTGGCACTGGTGGCACTTTCTAGCGTGCTCCATGCAATCACGGATCATAGTCGACCAATAGTAGCCAAAGCGTTTAATTCTGCCTTTCATTTTTGGTCCAGACTGATGAGCACCGCAAAGACCTTCATATATCTCGCCCATGACCTTGCAAGCCTCCTCGTTGTTGAGGCAGCGCAACCACATCTGATCGAAAGAGCGTCGATACAAGGTGTCGTTCATATAGGTGAATGATAGAGCTCTCTTTCTGATCTGAGCAGTAAGGGATCTATCATCTGGAAGCCTACCATGCTTAAATACTCTATAAAAGGTACTCTCCAGTCTGACTCTTCCTCAACTGAGAACACTGTGAGGGTCTGATCGGGAGAAGACATGTCTGTGGGGTATAGGGCTTGACGGCACTGGACAACGATAGATAGTGGGTTACCAGTTGGGTCAGCCAGTTCCTTTGCTAACTTAGCTAATGCATCTGCCTAGCCATTGGCAGATCTGGGGATTTTAGCTAAGGTTACTTCAGGAATCAAACACAAGAGCTTCATTGCTTTGTTGTGATAGGGCAAGAGCTCAGGTTTAAGTACTTTGTAGACTCCCGCTACTTGATTTATAATCAGTTGTGAGTCTCCAAAGATTTTCACCCGCATGACATTCATCTGAATGGCCAACTCTAGTCCTAAAATTAGGGCTTCGTACTCAGCTTCATTATTAGTACGAGGTTCTGAAAGACTATAGGAATATCTCAGAGTGTGACCTTCAGGGGATACGAAAATGAGGCCCAGACCTACCCTAACTATAGGAGTTTCATTCGGGCTCAAGGCTCTAACGGATGATGCACCGTCAAAGTAAAACTCCTAAGTAGGGGACTCCTGTTCATCCACGCTCATGATTAGCTCGTCAGGTAGCTCATCATTGAGTGGGGAGTCTGCAGGGATCGGGTGAGCAGCAAGAAAATCAGCTAGAGCCTGTCCTTTGATGGCCCACTGAGGGATGAAAGTGATGTCAAACTACAGTAGGATCATAGACCACCGTGCCAGACGACCTGAGAGGGTCGGATGGGTCATCAGATACTGCAAGGGGTTGACTCGAGAGATTAGGTTGACCTTGTGTAAAAACATATAATGCCTGAGCTTCTGTACCGCAAAGATCAAAGCTAGACATTACTTTTCCATCGCCGGGTACTTCAGCTCTGTGGGTATCAACCGTCTACTGAGGTAGTACAAGGCATTCTCCTTGCCCTCCTCATTCTCTTGAGCCAACAATACACCCAAGGACTCATCCAGGGCCGTAGTGTAGAGAATTAACGGCCTCCCTGGGATAGGTGCAGCTAAAACAGGGGGGTTTGTCAGGTAGCGCTTTATACTCTCAAAGGCCTCCTGACAACGCTCATCCTAGTGAAAGTGGGCGTCTTTCTTTGCTAGGGTAGCGAAGGGGTGACACCTGCCGGACAAATTGGAGATAAATCTCCACAGGAAGGCTAGCTTTCCTTGAAAAGACCTCAGCTGGGTAAGGCTTTTAGGGGGTTTTAGATCTACTATGGCTTTGATCATGGAAGGATCAATCTCAATGCCACGGTAGCGAACTATAAACCCTAGGAACTTTCCTGCACTAACTCCAAATACGCATTTTAGGGGATTCATTTTCAAATCATATTTTTGCAGGCGTTCAAAAATGATTCGTAGATCTCGAAGGTGATCTCCACGGACCTTGATTTTGACTACCAGATCATCCATGTAGCATTCAACTTGCTCGTGTATCATCTCGTCGAAGATAACAGTCATAGCACGCTGATAAGTGGCCCCAGCATTCTTGAGACCAAAGGGCATCACCTTGTAGCAAAATACACCTATAGGTGTACGAAATGCAGTAAACTTCTCCTCCTCGGGGTCCATCTTTATCTGGTTGTAACCAGATGAACCATCCATGAAGGAGAAAATGCTATGGGATGATACTATATCCACCATAAGCTCGGGGATAGGAAGAGGAAAATCATCCTTAGGACATGCCTTGTTTAAATCACGGAAGTCGATACAGACACGAATCTGCCCGTTCTTCTTTCGGACTGGAACAATATTGGCAAGCCAAGCAGGGTACTTCTCTTCATGAATGAAACCGGCCTCTATGAGCTTCTTAGTTTCAGTGATCACCTGTTGTTCTATCTCCAACCTCATCCTACGAGGTGCTTGCTTAATAGGGACTGCATCAGGCTTAATGGCTAGTTTATGGACTACTACATCTGGGTTTAGACCAGGCATCTCAGTGTAGCTCCAGGCAAAGCAATCTCTAAACTCTGAGAGTAGCTCGATGTATTCTTGAGCCTCTGAGTCAGATAACAAGCCACTATGAAAAATAGGTCTAGGATCTGATTCAGTGCCTAAGTTTACCTCACATAGTTCATCCATGGCAGAAGTGATGCCATCTTCAAACTCTTGAGGTGCATCAAGTACTCTATCCTCATCATCACCCGAGTCTTCTTTATCGGTAAGAGAAATAACCGGATATGAGTGGGAAACCACTCTAATGTTAGCATGGCTAGGTGAGCTTTGCTCGACATAACCTAAACCTTTCTTAGTCTGAGGCGTATCAGTCCGCCAAACACGAGCCTGTCGTAGAGCTTGTTCATCTGACCAGGTCGAGATAACTGCACCTCGCTCTACACAGTCTTCCACAAAAGGGGAAAAATAGTGAGGAGCAGTTGTGACCTTGTTATCCATAGCGGTCTCCGCTGAACCCTGACTCTCAGGACCTAGTGGGTCACCTACACTATGGGATAACGAGGCACACTCACTAGCTCGTGGTGGCACAAAGGTTTCGTACAGAGGAGGTGCAGGGCGACCTCTAACTTGTAGTGCACCACCATCACTAGTGGAGGGGGTAACCAAAGATCTTTGGTGAGACTCCTCAACCCTTATTCCACGTACCTGAGGGGAAAGGGGTTGTTGACTAACAGTCTGACATCGGGGGTCTACTTCCTCATCTGAACCACTGTTAATAACTAAACCACCCTCGGGTATCAGGTACCTACGGAAGGTAGGTAGCGAACTATAATCAGTGACATCCGGGGCTGGTGAGGGAGCTGAGCGATGAGGAGTGATAATCATCTCATCGTCAGAGGAGTCGGACTCAACAGTCAAAGGAGAAGCGTAAAGATATGAGGGAGGAGGAATTTGAGTGTCATAGTTTCGAGGCGGGCGAGTCGACCCTCTGCCTCTACCTCTACCTCGCTCTCCCCTACCTCTACTAGGGGGAACATCGTGCCCAACTGCAAATTGGAAAGGAGATCTAACAGGATCTACAGTGGAGGTATCTGCCTCAATACTAACCTGTGATGGACCTCGCGCAGGTAGCTGTACAGGACCCTGTACAGTGCTGGCAGGCATCACTGGTGACTGGGCAGAAGGAGGTTTACTCTTCTTACGAGGTATGTAATGCTCAGCATCATCGTAAATAGAGACCTCATACACGGAAGAGGGTTGGGTATCCTCGGGGATGGAGTACTCGACTTCATTCCTCATATACTTCATACATTGGTGCAAGGTAGAGGGCACCATTCGATACTCATGAATCCAGGGCCTTCCTAAGAGAGCCCTGTATGAAGTATCGGCCTCGATCACATGAAACTTTACCTCGGTAAGGAAATTTCCAAACTTCAGGGGCAGGGTGATAGACCCTAGGGCACGCTGTCCTTGGTCATTAAAGCCTTTCAACATAATCTTATCAGAGGTTAACTTCAAAAGACCCAGGGAGAGGCTCTTCAGAGTTTCATAACTCAGGATGTTTACTAAAGCTCCTTGGTCAATGAGGACCCTGTTCAACTCATAACCATTGACTTCAGCGGTGACATACAAAGGACGATTGTGATCAGAGGTACCCAAGAGGAGATCATGATCTGAAAAGGTAATGCATGGCATCTCTCTCAAAAGACATGCATCTCCAATAGATTCGGAAGCAAAGAAGGCTTGATAGGACTCTGGTTCGAGTAGTGCTTTTACCAGGGTCTCTCTCAAGTCGGGAGACATCATCAAAGCGGCATAGACACTAAGAAGAGCAAGAATTTTCCTTAAATGGGCCAACACATTGTAATCGACCTCCAGCTGAGGGCCCTTCCCTTTCTCCTTAGACTGCTCTTGGGAGGAAGGGATAGGATCATCCTGCTGGGTAACAATGTTCTTATCTTTTTCTTTTGTATTCTTAGCCATTCTAGGTGGAAGAACCTTCCCTGAACGCAAGTGAACTTCCTGTATCGAGTCATCTTTGACAGGAGATTCACTTGGTTCAGCGGTGATGGCTTGTGTTGGCTCCAAGGAAAGCGACTGGAGTGGGTTCTCGGATTCATCTTCTGAATCCATATAACAACCACCCTCCGGAATTATAAAGACCAGTTTCTCCTCACACTCAGACTCTTCATCACATACAGAATCATCACAAGAAACATGTAAAATATTGAAAGAGCGAGTGCTAGAAGGAATAAAAGCAAGAACAGAATACCAAAAGTAGCCAGAATCACCTTCTTCTATTATTTCATCATCAGTTGAAGGGAGAACGAAATCCTTCAGCGTAAGTGCTTGAAGGCGTCCCGTCTTCCCCTCGAAAGTTACAACAAACTTTTTCTTTTCATACATCTTTTTATTACATAAAATAGGAAAAGAAATGTGCTCTGTAGGCACTACAACAGAAACAGTAGAAGAAAAAGGTGCTGGCAAAGAAACTGGGCTGACAACTGTCGACTTGGCCTGGGTAGGCCTCCTCTCAACTGCCTCTGAACTCTGAACTATCTGCCGGATCATCTGCTTCATCTTCCGAGAGAGCGCTAGCTGCCACTCTCCCTCAGAACCTCTGGGTGATCTGCTACGACTACTCTGGCTACCACTCTGGCTATCATTACAACTACTGGAGCCTGAGATCATCTGAACTATCTGAGGTGTCTTACCCTTAGGCTAAACCAGGTCGCTGTCCTGTAGGTGGATCTGCCCACTAGCCATGAGCTTCTCAACTCTATCCTTGAACACATAGCAGTCTTCTATAACATGCTCGATATGTCTGTGAAATGGACAATAGAGTGGGTGTTCTGTCTGCCCCTCCTCCTCCACTCTATTATTGTTCGGGAATATTAAGATGTTTCTCTTAGTAAGGAACTTGAAGATCTTCATCACACTTTCCCTTTTAAAGGGATATTCCTTACTAAGCTTCTCCCGTAGGTATTGCTGACTCTCTGGGGTCCGACGGGAGGGTCTAGGCTGCACTGCTGACTGGCCCGGTGTGTGAGACTGCGTAGGTGGTGCTGAACTGACTAAGGGCTTATTGCCCTTATCTGATGGTCCATAAGTATTGTGTACCTCCCCTCTCCTAGGTGGAGGTGCCCTTAAAGACTCCTGCCGCTGAGGTCTACGTGAAGGTTGACTCTCAACCTTAGGAGGGACTGCATCGGGTATGCTGTCCTACAAACTGATCACCTTTGTCAACAACTTCTGAAAGGTTCTGATGCTGAAACCATTCAGATAAGGTGTTATCAGACCATCTATGTTCTTCAACAAAATTTCTATTGCATGCTGCTCCTGTAACTGGGGCTCACACTGTTGGCTGAGGTTCCTCCATCTGACTATATAATCTGGGAGAGGCTCTCGGGGACGCTGTCTAGTCACAACTAGCTCTCCAACTGTAACTCGGTGCTCTGCACTGACAAACCTCTGCACAAACAACTGCTCTAAATCTGCAAATGTGCGTACTGAATCGTTGGGGAGGTCGGCGTACCAGGCAAAGGCCACCCCAACTAAACTGCTGACAAAGAGTCTCAACATCAGTGCATCGTTCCCTCCTATGTTACACTATATGTCTCGGTACTGGGCCACGTGCTGCCTTGGGTTCCCAAACCCATCAAAGACTCTGAACCTAGGAGGGAAAAAACCAGGGGGGTAGGGCTCGTGCTCGTACTCTACTGGGTAAGGACGCCCCCTGCTAACTACCTCTTCAGACTTCCTGGAGGAAATGGCCTGCTCGACCTTCTGGGCAATCAGATCCTGAATCTGTCCGGCTGATAACTGAACTGACTGACTCTGGACTGGGGTAGTAAAAGCAACTGCTGTAGGTGCCACTGGAACTGCTCTCTGGGCCCTGTCTACTCCCACAAGACCTGGTGCTACTACAGGTGGTGCTGCTGGCTCGTCCCGGGATGTAGCGGGAGTGCCTACGCCCGTCATCTGGGGCATCGCCCCCAAAGCTGTCAACTGAGCTGTCATCGCTGCCATGGCCCTGGCCATCTCTTCCATCTGAGTCTGTAACTGTAGCACTGTGGCATCCGTCTCAACTGATCGGGGAGATCCTCCTACCTCAGCTTCTCCCTGCTCATCATCATCATCTGCCTCTATCTGCTCGTCTGAGTGGCCACGTCTAGTAACCACGCATACTCTATGCACCGGTATATCTCCATCTAACTCCTCCTCGAGTAAGTCATCCTCAAGTGCATCGTCCTCATAAAGGGTCTGATGGAAATCTTTTGCATATGGACTCAAAGGGGAGGAGGTCCCGTAGGGGCTAAGGGCTGGCTCTGCCTGAACCAGTGAACCACTAGGAGAAAATACAACATCATCATCCGTCCCTGCATCACAGACCATCGGAACTGCCTCTGATCTGGAAGGAACAACCGCCTCTAACTGCTCAACTACCTGAACTGGCTGTACTGCATCGACAGGGGACTCTGCCTGTCGTCGTCTCCATACCCATCTACTGCGACGGGACCCAGTAGGGGCAACTGACTGCTGCGGGGCTACTACAACTGAAGGGAGCTGGGGTCTGGGAGGCTCCAACTGCTGCCTCTGTCCATGACGATGTGGGCGTCGTCCAACAACTGGAGTAACTGTTTGTGGTCTCGCCAACGAAACTGAACTAACAGGCTGCCTGGGTGGCTGTCCTCTCTGCCACCTGTACCTCTGCCTAGCAGTTTGCCTCTGCAACTGAAGGGATGCCTGAGAAATTTGGTGGAGTAACCTCTCCCGAGTGACAGGGCCTCGACCCCACGCTAAGCGGATAATGCTCTAAATCCTCTGAGAGAGGGTTCGAGCAGCATTATCCCTAGGGACCCTAGCGCGTGGTAAAGTAGTAGTGACAGGAGGGGTCGCCGCAATGTGAGCAACGTCCTCTTCATCACCACTGTGTGTCAGTGGGGAGAAGCATCCTCCCTGAACTGCTGCTATCTCAGGGGTAACTGTAACGTCCGGGGTAGGGGAAGCTGCAACTGGTCATGGTGCCCGCTGCCTGGGGAACACTCTCCTCTGAACTGGCTCCTGGTGAGCCAACGAATCTGCCCTCCGCTATCTGTCTGCCTCGGATGCAGCCAACCGAAGTCTACGGTTTCTATTCCTCCAGGCCCTTCTCCCAAGGCCGGAGGCGGAAGACGAAGCAACATCTGAACCCACTACCTGAGTGACAGGGGGAACAGGGACTACAGGAAGTGTCGGGGTCTGCTCGTGGATCTCTGGGTGAGACAGCCGAGCGAAAGCTGAAACCTGATGGGAAGAAGGCGAAGGAGCCTCGGTATGGGCACCCCTCTTCCTGGAGGAAGAAGGAGGGGGAACCCGAACACGAGCTGCCTCTGCAGGAGTAACAACAGGGGTAACTACTGCCCGCCGGTGCTGAGGGGCCGGGGCAGTCTGAACAATAGGTGCGGTAGGCACTGGTCGCCTAACCGCTGGATGAGTGGGCTGAACAGAGAGTGGTCTAGGCATTGGCTGCCTAACCACAGGGTGTGCCGGCTGCACACGAATAGGAGTAGGACGAGCAGGTGCCCGGGCTGTCCGCCGAGCAACTGGACGTCCAAAAGGTCGCATGGCTGCGCGAGCTCTCCTCTGGGGAGGAGAGTAGGCAGCAGCCTCAGCAGGGGTCGGCCCGCCAAGAGTGACGAAGGCCGAGCTAGTGAAGGAACCAAAAGTGATTCCTCCGGAGGGAGGACTGGCTAGCAGGGACTCAGGAAGTGTCACCCGCGCATCAGAACCAAAACTGAAAGTAACAAAAGGCACGAAGGAAGCCATGGCACTATCTGCCAAGAAGAAGAAAGAAATTAAAATGATTGGTAAGAAATAACGAGAAGATGAATGATAGATAAGGGACGGAATGACCTAGAAAGTCCGAAGGAGGGAAGCTTAGCCAGGGGGAAACCCTAACTAAGAAGAACGGAAAGAAGGAACCTAGCTAGGGGGGAACCCTAACTAAGAAAAAAAAAGAAGGACGACCCTAACTAAGGAAGGACCCTAACTAAAAGTGGGACGGACCTAATCTAAGGAGTACCAATCCCAGAGTACACACTAAAAAAATGATATAGAATCCAAAGATGGAGAGAGAAACATGTCCCACCGTGGTCGCCAGAAACCTATGGACCTCTGAAAGGACACAAAAACCATCGCCCCGCGAGGGGAGACAATATCTGGCCAATGGGAGGGCAGATTCGATCACACATATGATTAACCATTGAGGATAGCAGCTCTCACCAGCACACCCCGATGGGTAATAATATATATGATCTGATCACAACGGGTTTCCCCCACCCGATACATTAGCTCGAATGGGATTTATTTGAGAGTGGGATTCGGTTTCCCACGGGCGCAAGCCCCCGTGGTTAATTACATCTCAAGCCGGGGCCTGAGAATACTCTCGATTAAGGATTCTATATTATTCTTCCCAAATTAGGATTGATACATAGGGTGAAGGCTAGGAAATCCTACTCAAAGAGAAAGAGAGGTTCAACTAGGCTTAGTCAACATGCACGGCTCAGATCAGCATCCGGAGGGACTAAGGTAGTGAGAAGAAACTGGAGAAAATAAGTAAATCATACACTCGAAGCATGTAGGAGAGAAGGATGGAGGTGGCGTCATCCGTGTGATGCGGATATGTAGGATTTATGGTCTCTGGAAGACAGAAGACCTACCTACCGATGAGGCATACTACCTGCATGTCCGGCACCTCATCCTCATAGGTCAGATTATCCGGACTCTACCCGCAGGCGGGGAAGTGTCTTACAGAAGGAGAGAAGAAATGCATTAATATGCATGCAACCCCGGATGATTCTGGCAATTCCCTAGGTCGTTAAGTTTCTAAATTGCTTAAAACTTAAAATTTTAAATATTAGTTGATAGTAGAAAAGGTTTTAATCCTTAGAGAGCCTAACGAAATCCAGGCTAAAACAAAAGCGGCATGCAGATCGCCAATAAACTATAAAAAGCATACAACCTATACGCAATCATCATCAAATCAGACATAATACATAATTAAACAAATCAATTAAATGTCCATAGGCCAACTGCCCTTAATTACAACCCAGGGTCTGCAGAAAATTAAAGTGGCCGGGCACCACTGCCAACAACCCGGATTTTTAATCCTAATACTGACGCAAGTTATTTTGAGTGGGATACTCTTGCTCTTCATCTCCTTGGTCTTCTCTTCCTTGGACTCCTCGGATCTCAGCTTCGTTGGACTCCTTGGATCTCAGCTTCCGTGGACTCCTCGGGTAGTAGAATGATCCAAATTTGGATTCCCAAATAGAAAAGAACTATCCTCATATTGGGTGTCCTTTTTTTTCTTTGGGCATCCAACCTTTGGATTTCAGCATCCCCACTCAAAATAGACTTTCACAACTCAATACCAGATTACAAGTAATTATATTAAATGAAAGCAGTAAATCTAGACTCTCCTGCAAGGTTATCCTAATAAAAATCATCCCAAGTAGTTAATATTTCATCCCAAGTAGTTATTGACACATGTAAAAAAAATATTCATGCCAACCAAACTTGGCCATGCTCTTAATTATTTTGAGGGCTAAGCAAGCTCTGGAGCACCTGTAGTAATTTATAATGATTTTGGTTTTAATTAGCCCTCATTTATTTAGGGGGGCTGAGCAATTTCTGAAGCACCTGCATAAAATAGCATTAGTATTTAAATCATGATTATTGCCCCCCTTTTATTTAGCACTGCATGAGCATGGCCACCTACAGAAGAAATCATTAGTATCAACATCGATCCTAACCTATGGGTAGTCTATCGTGCAATCACATCAAATCCCAGAGTGCAGTAAAAGTAAGCAAACACACCAACAGTTCAATCACGACATGCAGTGAAATCCGAAAAAAGCTCGGCATACAGTAGAAAAGTAAACACTGGCCTAGCCTAAGTCTAGAAGTGGTGTCCTAGCAAACAATTCTACAGTGTGTGTAAAAGCCTGTGTGGCTGAGGTAGATCCTAAGCTAGGTAGTTAGTTACAATTACCTACTGTCCAGGTTGGTTGTAGGTCTGAAGAGAAAGTTTTAATTAAAGTATAAATATTAGTGAATTAAGATCCATTTTAACTAATTTGATATGTAGGTCAGTTTTAATGCTTAGGGTAATAATATTTAAAGTTTAAATTGTATTAGTGAGTTTTAGGAGGTTCGGGGTCCACCTATACACTAGGTAATGGGGCGGTCCAAAATTAACTTTTTGACTAAAGGCGATTTATGAATAGCTAATATTTTTATAAAATACTAGGCATTAACCTGATCAGTTAGACAGTTAGCATGCCCAATTTGGATTCTTCTATCTAAAGTTATGAATTTCTGAAGTTTTGGTCTTATTTTGAACTAAGTTTGACCGGATTGTTGACTTTTTTATTTAAGTTGATTTCTAGATTTTAATATTTTTAATAACTACTAGACCCTAATGTGAGTTGAATGCCTTTGAGTTTACTCGATTTGGAGCTTCCTACGCAAAGTTATGAATTTTAGAAGTTTCGGGCCCTTGACTATAGGCTACGGTTGACCGAAAAGTTAACTTTTCAATTTAAGCTGATTTCTGGCCACCTGAGATTTTTAATAAATATTAGACTTTAATTAGAGTTGTATGCCTTTTATTTTGCCCATTTTGGAGTTTTCTGTAATTAGTTATGATTTTTAGAAGTTAGGGCAATTAAATGAATTATCGAAATTGCCTAATTAGGGGTACTTTGGGGGTTTTGGCCCAAATCAGCTCCAAACTAATTGGAATCACCCCCAAAGGTCAGAAATGACCTAAGAAGGTGTTCCCAAGTGTTTTGGGGAAAATTTGGGATTTTTAATAATTTTTAATGATTTAATTAAGGCAAAAAGGTGGTTTTTTTATTAAGGTTGAATTAAAGTCCAGATTAAGGTTCAATCAAGGGGCCCTAATTATCTAAGATTGGGGACTAGATTCTGGAGAGTTTGAGGTATTATGGGTATTTTTATGATTTAAAATGGATTTATTAGATTTTTTGGAAGTTTCTGAGGCATTATTAACGGGTAAATTAGGGTTTGCTAATTAAGTGTTTTAAAGAGTCCAGAAAATTCTTAGAAAATTCTAGGGGGTTTCAGATGTCACTAAGCACTAGTGTTTAAGGTTTCATAGCAATCCGGGATCTATCCTAGCTTCTATAAATATTCTAAGTTCGCTAGACGGTACATAATTGTTGTCCTTAAGGTGTCACTACGTTATATAGGAATAAAATGAAGTAACTAACCCTTAGGCATAACATAGAGGGTAAATGCAGCAAATATAAACACACCAATCAAGTCCTTAGATCTAGGAGAGCCTAAGCTATGTGCTTGTGCAACCTACACATGCAAGGACTACGAAAATACTAAGTAAAGAAGCCTAATGAAGTGATTAGTGAATGATT
This sequence comes from Dendrobium chrysotoxum, assembly GCA_019925795.1. Taxonomy (NCBI): domain Eukaryota; kingdom Viridiplantae; phylum Streptophyta; class Magnoliopsida; order Asparagales; family Orchidaceae; genus Dendrobium; species Dendrobium chrysotoxum. Next base: position 6,278,225 of record CM034299.1, on the reverse strand, counting down.
GGGACACAATCATTCACTAATCCTTCTCCCACATGAATGTTGTTCACATATAGGTCCTAGGTTTAAAATTTCACAAGGGGTAGACCTCCCAAAATTAAAGGATTTTAATAATATGTAATTTTTAAATCATTTTTTAAATACATAAATATTATAAATAATAATAATATAAATTTGAAAATGAGATAATTGAAAATACTTCAGTTCATAAGCATAGGAGGTCTACCAGCCACCAAGGGGTTTTAAAATAATTTTTAAAATAATTAATTATATTATTTAAATAATATTTAAATAACTAAATAATACAGGAATACAGAAAACATCCAAAAAAAGATAGAATCAGATACAAGAAATAATTTTAAATTAAAATTCACATTTTTCTGAAAAGAACAAGGTATTATACGTCGAAATCTGACTTAAAATGAGAAAGTTATGAATTTTCTAAGTATAAAGCAATATTAAAATACTTTAAAATAATTAATAATTAAAAACAATTATTAAATTAAATTAGGAATTAAAATTTTTTTTGAAATTTTAAAATAATTTGAGATATAATAATAAATTTTAATTAAAAATTAAAATTAATAAATAAATTATAGAAAATAGGATTTCAATTTTAAAAGAAAAATAATAATAAAATAATAATTATCATGAATTAAAAAAAGGTTCAAATTAATTATTAATTGATTAGAAATTTGAATGATTGAAATAATATTAAAAATAATCTAACTCAAAATAATAATTATTAATACAATAATAATATTAGTATCATAATAATAATATTAATAGAATAATATTATTATTAATATAATAACATTATTAATATAATAATAATTATTATTAACATAATAATAATATTATTATTATTATCATAACAATATTGACATAATAATATTATTATTAATATAATAATAATAAGATTAACCAAATTATATTATTATTAAAAAAATAATAATTATATTATAAACATAATGACATTATTATTAATATAATAATAATAATATTTAAGTAATATTAAATTAATATTATAATAATATTACTATTATTATAATAATAATATCATTGAAATAATAATATTATTATTAATAATAATACTAATATTATAATGATATTAAATAATATTAAATTAATATTATAATAATATACCTATTATTATAATAATAATTATACCATTAATAATATTATTAATATTATTATAATAATATTAAATAATATCAAATTTCAAAAATACAATTTTCTGATTTAAAAAAAATTAATTAAATAATATTAAAATACACCTCGGCGGAGGCGGCGGCGGAAGCCACGTGGCGGCCTGGGACTGGCCCCGCGGTCCTGGGCAATGATTGGGGAGAGGAACGCGACGGCGGTGCAAGGTGGCCACGCGGCACGCTCTGGCTGGCTCCGCAGTTCTAGGGCAATGATTGCCGCAGCAGGCAATCATCGCGTAATGACCGCGGCAATGATTGCCGCGGTCGGTGCCACTTAGCCACGTAGGACTAGCTTCCTCCGCCGTTCGATCCCCCGCGGTTCGAGTGGGCGATCGAGATCATGCCAGGTGTCAGGCGTAACCGCGGGATCGAAGTCCGCGGTCAACCCGAGCCGCTGGAGGATGGAATCCTGACCGTTGATCGTGAGATCAACGGTCCTGATTGAATCTCAGCGGACGTAGCCGTAACCCGAAGCCCTAACTCATTTTTTGGTGATTTCTCTCGATCGGGTGAACGAAAATGAGCAAAATTTTAAACCTATACTAACATCATGAACAGAAATCATGTGGGAACAATCTCATGGCTTGAATCGCAATGTGCAGAGAGTTATTTAGATCTAGGTGTTTCTAGCTAGGGTTAACGATTATACCTTGGTTTATGGACAGATTAGACCGTAAGAGGGCTTGTTGAACTTGTGGATTGTCCAAGAATAAGATTGTAGAAGGTCCCTTGAGCTCCCAACGTCTGGATCGAGCGCAAATGGCCTTGGAAGATTCCTAGTCTCGGTTCACCGGAGATTCTACCGCCGGCGAGCGTTTGACGGTTGGATTTGAGTGGGAGAGGCAGAGGGAGGTCGAGAGAGCTCACACACTAGAGTTCTCTGACTTAGGGAGGCTGGGGTGAAAACGAGAGCCAAAAAGCCCCTTCTAATGAAGCCCTAACTCTCTATTTATACCCCTAGCCTTAGGATGAACGGTTAGGATGGCCTCTAGGTTTGATTAGGAGGGCTCTAGACATCCTAGGCCGTGGACTTGGGTTAAGAGACCACTTGGAAGGTCCTTAATGGCTTTCATAGGTCTTCAGTAGGTCAATTTGACCTATTAAGACTTGGGTTCACCAAGTCAAAGCTTGACTTGGTCAACTTGAGTCCATTAGGTCAATGGAGTCCAAGGGATGAGGTTGGAGCCCTAAGAGAGGGTTTGAATTGGATTTGGGCTTGAATAGGGTTTAAATGGGCCTTAATAGGTCATTTAGACCCATTAAAGGCTAGGGTTGACCAAGTCAATGCTTGACTTGGTCAAACCAGTCAACTAAGCCCAGGGGATGAGGGATATGAGCCTTGAAGCCCTTGGTTGGGCTTGGATCTGATTTGGACTTGATTTAGACCCATATGGGCCTAATGGGTCAACCTGGGTTGACCTGGCCAACCAGGTTGACCCAGGGCCTGGGTCTGGGCTCAGCAGACTTGGCTTGACTCCCTGAATCCATTGGGATGGGTTCTGGGGTCTAGCCTGGTCAAATTTGACCAGGTCAACCTTTTGACCTAGGGTATGGACCAAAATCAGGGTCAACAGTGAGATGAAGAGAGGGGGGTCCCCGCCTCTCTGGTGTTTGCGAGCAGCAAAGATGTAGCCCCACCGCCTTCCAAAACTAAGACCCATGCCTTTTTGAGCTCTAGAGCAGGACCTCTCCTCTGGGATTTTGAATAGGAGAGCGAAAAAAGGGCCCGAGAGACGATAAAGGCAAGAGTTAAATGCTCGTTAATGTCGGAGAGGGAAGATCACACGACTGCCTCTTCTAATCGCGGCCCAACCAGGCTGTTAACCAAATTAGAGTCGTCGATGCAGTTGCTTGATCTGCTATTGAGTTCAAATTTATTAGAATGTAATTTGGAGTTTATTTAGCATTAATTTGGGTTCAACGTGACTCGATTTAAATTTAGGATTTGGAAATAAATTGAGCTTTTAATTGAAATTAAATTAAATAAATAGAGATAAAAAATCCATTGAGCTTTGAAGAATTTAAATTAAGCTAGACTAGGTTGGATTTGAGTCCAAATTTAACTCAATTTGAGTTGAATTGGGCTCGAGCTGGTTTAGTAAATTTGTCGCATAAAATTGAACCCAAATTTGGCATCAATCAAAATAAAATTCGGCCCGACACAGTTGACATGTGTTGGTCGAGATCAATCGAGTGTGATCGAGTCGAATCCGACTCTCTCCGAGCTAATATAAAATTGAGTTTTAATTTATGCTGATTCAGCTCGAATTCAACTCATCGTGACTCGATTGAGTCGATCAAACAAAATCGAGAAGAAAAAAAGGATAAAATCGAGGTCAACAAACACAACCCAAATAGGTATGGTGAACAATGAGTGAACCGAATGTGTTGGCATTGACCTCCTTATCTCTAAGAAGGTACAACCCAATAACCAATCAATGAAACTCAATAAATATCAGATCATGCAAAGTCATCCAATCATACAGTGATTGTTCCACCATGTAATGATCACATAATCATACAATGATCATTCAAGTATCTATCAATCACATAATCATGCAATGACCACTCAATCATATATGCAATGCTCATACAACTATACAATAAGCAATCAATCATGCAATGATCATACCATAATGACACACTCATCACTCAAGCATGCATCGATCACATATATGCAATGACCACTCGATCATATATGCAATGCTCATGTAACCATATAATAAGCAATCAACCAAGCAATGATCGCACCATAATCATATAATCATCACTCAAGCATGCATCAATCACATACATTTAATTACCACATGATCATTCATGCAATGCTCATACAATCATACAATAAGTAATCAATCGTGTAATTATCACACCACAATCACACAATCATCGCTCAAACATGCATAAATCACAAACATGCAATAATCATCCAAATACATAATGATTATCAAATCATACAACAACCATATAATCACACAATTATTACATAATCATGTCGTAATTATCTAATCAAATAACAATCACCAAATCATATAACAATCATGTGATAAACATGCAATCATGCAACAACCATATGAACATGTGGTGATTAGATAATCACGACATAATCACACAGGCATACAACAATCAATCAATCATATAATGATCACACCACAATTATATAATCATGTCATGATCATACATTTATACAATAATCATTCAATCATGTCATCAAACCATAATCACACAAGCATGTAATGATCATACAATCATGTAAATATTGTGGGACAAAAAGGGGGAAACAAACCCAGCATTCACTTGACTATACTGAAATAACGGAATAGGGGAGGGAGAAAGGGATCTCATGTTCGCATAAGAAGAATCGAAAAAGATCATAAAGAACTAAAGAATTCAACAATTATCTAGAACAAGGGTCTAAGGTGATGTGAGGAGAAAGGAGATCCAACAATCACTTGATCAAATCAAATCAAAACAATAAAGGATAACAATCAAAGGAAAGCAAGGAGGCTCACCAAAGAAGGAGGGTAGATCATCTATCTGCCATACCCTATAGTAAGGGCAGAATGGAGAAGAAAGTAAAGGAAAAGGGGACCAACCACTTGCCTGACCGTATCGAAATAGCAAGATAAAAGGTGAAAGGTGGTGAGGTATGCCTTCTAGGGATACTGTAGGGATCTCTCTCAACTGAGTAAAATCTGATTTTCGCCTGATCAGAGCAAGACAATCAGGGAAGAAGGGGTGGTGAGGAATGCCTCCCAGGAACTCTATCGGGCTCTCTCAACCAGGTAAGTAAAACCAACTACCAGTGTGACCACAGTGGATCAGCAGGGTAGTAGGTGAAAAGATCTCATCTCCTCTAGATCCTTTCAGAATAGTAGATTGGGGTGACCCAATACTCTGCCTGACCTCAACAAAATAAATAAGTCACGAAATTTACTGCTTGCTTAGTCATTAACAGGACAATCAGGGTAAAAATGGGTGGTGAGGAATGCTTCCTAGGGACTCTGTCGGGCTCTCTCAATCGGGTAAGTAAAACCAACTACCATTCTGACCATAATGAATCAACGGGGTAGAAGGTTAAAAGATCCTGTCTTCTCCTGATCCTTTTAGAATAGTGGACTGGGGTGACCCAATGCTCTGCCTGACTTCAATAAAGTAAATAAGTCACAAAATCTGATACCTGCTTAGTCTTTAATAAGAAAATCAGGATAAAAAAGGGTGGTGAGGAATGCCTCCCAGGGACTCTGTGGGGCTCTCTCAATCGGGTAAGTAAAATAAACTACCAGTCTGACCATAATGGATCAGCGGGGTAGAAGGTGAAAAGATCCCATCTCATCTTGATCCTTTCGGAACAGTGGATTAGGGTGACCCAATACTCTGCCTGATCTCAACAAAGTAAATAAGTCACAAAATTTGATGCACACTAAATGGCAACTTTTAGATCAACAAATTAGAATGAATGCTTGGAATCATATTTCCAAAACAACCATAACTCAAAATAATCAGAACTCAAAAGAGAAAAGTGTAATCAATGCAAGAATTATATCAGTCCTTAAGAATGGGATATAATCAGATGTTGGGGTCGCAACATTTTTATGCATAAATTTTTAAAAGAATAAGATAAGCATTTAAACAAACTCAATAGTGGGGACACTAAGAGATGTTAAGCACTTACTAATTAATTGAGATAAGTCTGATTCATATATTTCTTAAAGAGTGAAAATTTCATCAAAGAGTAAAAGGATTATTTTTAGAAATAAAAAATTTACCTCTTGATCATCTTAAACCTAGTCAAAAATGACAAATGAGAATAGATTCAAAAGTTTAGTAATGTTGGTTGACTCCATCTAAACCCAAAAAAGATTAAGGATTTAAACTTTGCTAACCTAACTTAAGCTCCCTACAAGCTAGACTGGGCCCTCTCCCTTATATATATATATATATAAAATTAAAATCTAATTCAAAAAAAGATTTAAATTAGAGAAAAAATTGAATCTTCTCAATCTTTTTGCATGAAAAATATTTTTTTTTATATCTAATAGAATATCATTCCATAATGATGAATCCAAAATCATAATTTTCAAACTCAAGTATCACAAATATCAAAGGACATGGATTTTTTGAGATTTAAAGATTTACAAGAAAGGGAAGCCATTTACTTATTCATTTTGGGCTCATTTTGTACCCCTTAACTCATTTTGGCACACTTTACGCATCTTTTAATTATTTGATACACTTTGTGCATCTTTTATTTTTGGCGCACTTTACGCCTCTTTTCATTGTTTGATACACTTTGTCCATCTTTCATTTTTGGCACACTTTACGTATCTTTTCATTTTTGTAATTGGCTTCCTTCTAAATCTCTAAAAGACAATTTTTTCAGTTGTAAAATTATCTTCCAAACATAAGAGAAGAAAACTCACTCTCTTATATAATAAAGAAAAATCCACAAAGCAAATTAGATTCTATGATAAAAATAAACAATCTGATTAAGAAAATTATGATGTAGAACCATTAGCATGCAAAAGATGCTTATTAGATAGAAAATTATAAGATAATAGAGAAAATTTTATTTCTTAATCTAATTTCAATTTGACATAGATTTTAGTTGAAAAATGAAATCACCCCAAACAAGGGATGGGAAGGAGAGGACATATTCTTTTATGGATCATCATGAATTTTTTTTTCTTTAAGTGTTAAAGGAGTCAACTGACACTTCATATTTTAAAGGAAATATAGATAAATTTTTTATTAAGAAAAATAAATCATGTACTCTCTAAGAAAATTTCCCTCAAAAGTTTACCTTGTACTTGAAACTCCCAAACTTTTCTCAAATTAACTTTTCTTTTAAAAATTTTGCATATGTCCAATTTAAGGACCCCACCATTGAAGATGGAATTTAGATTTTTATTTGGACTAATATGAATCAAGATCTAATCTAAAAGAGCTCAAACAAGGGAGATGATAGAGACTAGAGTTTATGCTAATATATGAATTATGTAATCAAAAATAGAATATAGACTTTCATTTGAAATGATATAAATTAAGATTAAGTCTGAAAGAATTCCAACTAGGACTTGGTTGAAATTTAAATTTTGATTTAAGTAAGAAGGATTGAAATATGTTGAACTGGATTTAAAATTTGAAGATTAAGGACAAAGATCTAATAAACTCAAAATTTAATCAAATCTTTATACATTAAAAAGGTCTAATTTCACTAAGGATGAAGAGAAAAGAGTTGAGTAGAAAGGAGGAACCTAATTAAGAGTAGAACAGACCTAACTAAGGAGTACCAAACTCAGAGTACACTTAAGAAAGAATAATATATAATCCAAAGATGGAGAGAGAAACCAGTCCCATCGTGATTGCCAGAAATCTGTGGACCTCCGAAAGGATAAAATCTCAGGGGAGACAGTATTGCCAATGGGAGGGCAGATTAGATCATACATACGATCAACCATTGAGGATAGCGGCTCTCGCCAGCGCACCTTGATGGGTAAAAGTATGCACGACCTGATCGAAATAATGGGTTTCTCCCACCCGATACATTAGCTCGAGTGGGGTTTATTTGATAATGAGATTTGATTTCCCACAGGTGCAAGCTCCCGTGGTTAATTACATCTCAAGTAGGGGCCTGAAAAAACTCTCGATTAAGGATTCTACATTGTGCTTTCAAGTGGGATTGGCACATAAAGAGAAGACTAGGAAATCCTACTCAAAAGGGAAAGAAATGCTCAACTTGTCTTATTCAACATACACAACCCAGATCAGCATCCGGAGAGACTAGGATAGTGAGAAGAAACTGGAGAAAAGAAAATCATACACTCAAAGCATACAGGAGAGAAGGATTAAGGAGGCGTCATCCATGTGACGCAGATAGGCAATATTTATAACCTCTGAAGGATAAAGGACTTACCCATCGATGAGGTATACTACGAAACATCGAGTGTAGTAGCCTTGAATCCTAGCTCTAGGGTGGGTTTAGTATTCTACGCAACACTAACACCCGTGTTCTAGCTAATGCGATGCAGAACGTGGACTTACCCCAGCCTGGATTGGGGAGCCAGCTAACCACCTAGTCGCTTCAAAACCATGAATTCAGTCATTTATGGAAGATGGGTGGGTAGGTTATAGTTTTTTGGAATTAGGGCCGACATCTATAAAGTTTCCTAATTGGCCCCAAACTTATGTAAGGTGAATGCTTCTAGAGCTAATGCAATTAAAATTTTAATTTAGTTAGTTTCTAATGTAATGCATGCTAGTTAAATTATCCAAATCAGGCATGCATAGAATTTTAAAAAGGCTTACAAAAATAGTTTTTTAGAAAAGACTAGACTTCCCCAGATCCAGCACCTCATCCTCATAGGTCAGATTATCTGGACTCTACCCGTAGGCGGGGAAGTATCTTATAGCAAGGAGAGAGAAGATGCATTAATATGCATGCAATCCCAGGAGATTCTGCCTATTCCCTAAGTTGTTAGATTTCTAAGTTATTTAATTCCTGAAATTTTGATACGAATAGAAAATATTTTGGTCCTTAAAGTGCCTAACGAAATCAGCCCAAGCGCATGCAAGAAAAAAACCTAAGAAAAACATGTCGTTTCTACTACGCTAATAATGTGAACACATCAATATAAATCCATAAAACATAAAAAAGTCAAACGTCCATGGCAAGTGCCGTATAAGTACAACCCAGGGCCTGCAGGAAAGTAATGGTGGCCAGGCCCCACCAACAATAACCTGGATTCTAGTCCTAAAAATGACGTAACTGACTTTGAGCGGGATACTCTTGGTCTTCAACTCTTTGATCTCCTCCTCCTCGGCCTTCTCATCCTCGGTCTCCTTGGATTCGTCGTGGCTGAATAGCCAAGTGAGAAAGAATACCCTCCCCTAAAGGGGAGGTTATCCTTCCTACCTTTGGTAGCAAAATAATCCAAATTTGGATCTCTGAAGATAAAATGATCATCCTCATAATGGGTATCCTTTCCACTTTAGGGTTCAACCTTTGGATTTATGTATCCCCACTCAAACGTGCACTTTCACAACTCGATACCAAATTATAATTGAATTACATTAATAGAAAATGGAAAATCTAGACTCTCATGCATGGTTATCCTAATAAAAATCCCAAGCAATTTATATGCACAACGTCCCAAGCAGTTTACATATAAGCAGAAAAGAAAATACACTTGGCTACGCTCTTATTTATTTGGGGGCCAAGCACTCTTGAGCGCCTGTAGCAAGCATTTATTTATGATCATGATTATTAATTTAGCCCCCTTTATTTTAGCGCTGCATGAGCATGGCCACCTGCATAAGACTGAGTCAGTATAAAATGTCTCTAGCCTAGGGGTAGATCTAACGCACAAGCAATCATATCACAGATAAAAGATAGTACAGTAATAAAATAAACACTCACATCAATTCATATCAACCAGCACATGTGCCACATGCAAGAGCATCACATCGTAGAAATAATAAAAGATATAAAATATCGGCCTAACCTAGAATTAGAAGTGATGTCCTAGCAAATAATTCTACGTGTGTGTAAAAGGCTGTATAGCTGTGGGTAGGTCCTATATCAGGTAGTTAGTTCAAGTTATTTTGAGTTCGGGTTTATTGAAGGCCAAAAGGGGAGAGTTTGATTAAAGTTTAAATATTAGTAAATTAGGGTCCATTTTTAACTTTCAGTCTACCTATCAGCTAGGTTAAGGGGGTCCAAAAAGGTGATTTTTAGAAATAGGCTTGGTTTAGGAGTTCTAGCATTTTAATTAAATATTAGGCCTTATTATGAGTAATTAGACTGTTAGTTTGCTGGATTTGGAGTTTTCTATGCAAAGTTATGAATTTTTAAAATTTGGGTATTTAGGGGTCTCTTAAGTTCGAGTTAGATTTGTTCACATCTTTTAGATTTGGGATTTGTTAGAAGATGATTAATCGATTGATTGATTTTAGTTTAAGTTCATGTTCCAATTTTATGTTTTAGTGGTTATGCATGTTAATTATAGTTTGACTGAAAGTTAGGTATTTTCTTTGCAGTTTCATTTGGGTATTTACAGATTTGTTGATTAATGATTAAGAAATCATAGCACACTAATCATAGGAAGACATGTCACTAAGTTTTCTATATTTTATGTTTCTATCCTAAAAGGAGCATGCATCCTAAGTCTAAGCTTTTTATGACTCAATTCTCAATTCGTATCCTTAGGTGTCACTAGTGTTGTAAGGAATGAAGATATCATTTCTAACCCTTCGGACATATACGAACGTATAAATAGATTTAGGGATCTATAAAAAAAAGATAAGAAAATAACCCAGGAAAAATTTGAAGTTTCTACAAGGTTGTAAGGGTAGGGGAGCATGCAACCATAAGGGCTCCTAAAAGGCTTTCTAAGTTTCAAGAGAACTTACTACACCGAGGGCTATGACCCGATGATTCTCTCCGTAGCACCCCATCGGAATGAATGCGGGCAACTGATGCTCCTAAATCTGTTTGTCAAAGCTCCTTCATCTGTTACTCCAAAAGTTCCTTCTCCTTTTGCTCTCCGATGTTTGCTCACCAACAAAAGTAAACACAACAAGAAATAAAAATGAAAGTAGGCACCATTCCAAAAGAAAGGCAAGTAAATAAAAATTTAATTAGTAAGCATTTCAACATTCAAATTCATCTAATATGTGCATGCTACCATTAGAATATAAAATAATGTGAGAGTTTATAACAGAGGATGCAGAGAGAGGATACATATGAATCATTTAAAAAAAAAATCTAACAACATCAAACGTAGGAATTCACTATCGTAAAATGAATGGGATGATGGCTAGCAAAGGGATTATTTAAAATGAAAAAAGAGAGATGCATGTGAGTTTATTTAAAATAAAATGAGCCTAACGCATAACCTTGCTCATTCCAACGTAGAATTTTGCCTAAAAATTTTCATGGCGTGATTGTATAGAATTAATGATTAAATTATTCACATGTTAATTAACAACGAGATTAAGTATCTTGGCCAATTAAATATCCATCATCAATTAGGATGTTAAAATCGATTAATTAATTAGGTTAGCTAATTATTTAGTTATATATCAATTAAGATGTTATAACTAATTATTAGTATCTACAAAATAAATCATTTTTTTAACATTGATACATTAATAGTCGGATCTGTAATTAATCACTAAACAATAAATCATTAGTTATATAAAAAAGAAAAATGAGGGTATTAAACCATTCGATTAATTGTGAAAGGTAAAGATTAAATATTATATTTAACTAATGATTGATTATCAGATGAGTGATGTATTCTAGTTAGTAATATATCATTTAGTTAATTAATTAATTAGTATAGAAAAATATCCACTAACTAATAATTATATTATTAAATTCACTTGGTTCACAACTTATGAATCATAAGGCTGATAAGCAAATAATTAAGAGGATAATGACATATACAAATTAGTTTCAGATCCAATTAATCAGAAATTTATTATTTGAATTAATTTTATACGAATATACAGTTCTATTTGAATTAAATAAAAAAATAAAATAATAATAATAATAATAGATAGTTCACATGAATAACATTTTTAACTTTCATACCAATCCATCCAATAGTTTTAATCAATTTAAATTAAACTTGAGGAACAAGCCGATACGAGCAACATAATTCATAAGATGAAGTGAAACTGTCAAGCGGAGAGATCACAACTCTATATTCATAGAAATAGTAAGATCAAACTCTACAAATAATCTAATATATAAATGCAATTAATGAAAATAACTTTTATTAAGATGAACGATATCACATATTCCCTAAAAAAAATCAGTTAAATATTATCCCAATAGATGGAGCCACAGAATTTGTACAGATCAAGCAACATGAATTTATTTTGTTCATTGAATGACGACATTCATGTGATTCATTTTCTTTCTTTTTTTTTGAAATACAGAGCAGTGCTCATATCATCAAAACATCACTCAGCTCATAATTGAATATTTAATGGGCATAACTTATACCTCTATAACATCCATCAATTTCATGATTCTTTATTAATCCATTCATATTATGATGATGACACTAGTGTACAAGTATTTGCTTAGATCAAAGTCACATACCTTCAGCTCATTGGTCTACTTCTGCTCTAAAAACTTCATTCTACTCAAATGGTGTCAGCGGTAGCAGCCAAACAAGGAGGACACAAGTAACAGACCCCTAGTTTGTTCCACGATGAGAACTATCCCATGCTCAGATGGCTTGATGACTACGTCTTGATGGCGCTTCCAGTGGACAAAACTAAGGGCATTCCATAAGCCATGAACACTGTCGAGCTAGAAAATGAGAACTAGTGCCTCGGCTTCCCCGGCGCTAGCACTATTATCTTCTCTAAGCAGCGGACATTCGAGGCTGAGTCGGAGGTGGCTCAGTTCGACAACAGAAATTGGACCCCGACGACGGTGGGTCGTGGCTCTGCGGGTTCAGTTGAATGGAGAAGGAGTGGTTCGGGGTCAGTGTCGGAGCTAGTGGGCATTGAGGGAACAGAGAGGGGGATCGAGGGCCTCCTTCAACTCTTGCTTGTTGAGAAATCAAGAGAGGGAGAAGAGATGGAGTGCAGCATGGAGGAAGTTGGTGTTGTGGCCGGCCTTAGTCATTTGCCTTTAACTCAAGGCTGGGAGATAAAAGAGCTCAAGAGCTACTGCTGTCCTCTCTAGAGAAGAGATCTAGGAATATCCTCCTCACCTCCCTTTCTCTATCTCCGTATACCAATTCCTTTTGGCTGTCCCTTTTTTACTTTCTTTTTGCGAGCAAGTGAGACGAAGAAAGGGGGGTCCCCGCCTCTCTCGTGTTCACGAGTAGTAAAGACGTAGCCCCACCGCCTTCAAAAACCAAGATCCATGCCTTTTTTGAGCTCTAGAGCGGGACCTCTCCTCTGGGATTTTGAATAAGAGTGTGAAAAAAAGGGCCCGAAAATGGTAAAGGAAAGAGTTAAATACTCGTTAATGTTAGAGTGGGAAGATCACGTGACTGCCTCTTCTGATCGCAGTCGAACCAGGCTGTTAACTAAATTGGAGCCATCGATGTAGTTGCTTGATCTACTATTGATTTCAAATTTATTAGAATTTAATTTGGAGTTTATTTAGCATTAATTTGGGTTCAACGTGACTCGATTTGAATTCAGGATTTGGAAACAATTTAAATGGCTTAGAAAGCCAATTGAGCTTTTAATTGAAATTAGATTAAATAAATAGAGATAAAAAATCCATTGAGCTTTGATGAATTTAAATTAGGCTAGACTAGGTTGGATTTGAGTCCAAATTTAACTCGATTTGAGTAGAATTGGGCTCGAGCTGTTGCAACTCGGGCTCACGAGTTCTTTTTTTGATGATAACAAATATTATGGTTCATCTCCTAGTATTTGGAATATATATTTGTTTGTGTATACTAACATTTCAGGAATAGCATGCATCAATCCAAGAAAGATTTAAGACTCAAGAATGAGTAGAATAGGCTTTATTGTATTTCTCATTGATGTACTTTTTGATTTCTTGAGTCAAGTCCTGTAACGGTGTATGCTTATTTGTGACTATGTGTACACATACTCAGGGGGAGTGAGATCCTGTCAAAACCAGAAGTTCAACTTTTGAACAAATCATACTGGATGATTTCTGATTGTCCAGGCCGATCTGTTCATTGAACTAATCATCCTGGATGATATTTATATCATCCTGGACGATCCAATATGATCTCAAAACCCTAGCCGCCATGATAATTTAGGCAAGAATTTAAGAGTCAAAATTTGTTCTAATCGTCCTGGACGATATGTATATCGTACTGGACGATTTGTGTAAAATTTGTACTGATCATCCTGGACTATCCCAGGATAGTACGGGACTATCAGGTCAAATTCTACATATCGTCCAGGACGATCCTACGATCATCCGGAATGATGTATGGCGGTAGAATTGAGTTTTTAGGGTTTTCTGAAGTCGTCTTTTGGAGCACATCGTCCTGGACGATCCGGCGGTCATCCTGGATGATCTTTCCTGCCAGAACTAATTTGAAAGGGTTTTTGGAGCTCTTTATTTAAGCTTTCTCAAGGCACTTGATAGGTGTCTTTGGCAGCCATTGAGTCTTCGTTCTTTTGGAGAAAACTTGAAGAGAGAGCTTGAAAGGGAGAGAGGAAAGGGTGGAGTTTGAGTGGGAGAAGAGCCTGGGAAGGGGAATTCTCGAGGGAGTGTGAGGGGGTTCACACTGTTGCTCCGGCAAGCTTGCACCTAAGTACCATCAGATTCAAGGGTCGTCTCGAGGGAAGTTTTGGGAAGAAGAAGATCTCTTCATTGTCGAAGAACCCGACTACTCTGCCGCACCGGGGAAGGTGGAAGTGATTTTGTAAGGGCTTCTCCGCCTAGATGTGGGGGCTAAAGGAGAGACACTTTTGGTTTAGTATAATACTTGGAGGGTGGCTCTGAGGAGTGAAAGTAGGTCAGGTTGGACCGAACCACTATAAATCAGATGTGTTCTTTCTTATTATTTTCCGCACTTTATATTGTTGTGATTATCTGCTTGGGTGAAATCTGTGATTGATCTTTTTATCGTTGCTTTAATTCATTTTCGCTGCAAGTTATAAAAAGATTTTGTTTTATTTTAAATAACCAATTCACCCCCCCTCTTAGTCAGCCTCGGGACTAGTTCATAAGGGCTTAACATCCCTTTCGAACTTTCAAGTGGTATCAGAGTGGGATTCATAAAATCAAGTTTTTAAAAACTTTTGAATTCGATCCATGGCTAATTTTTGTAATCGTAATATTGTGAAAGGTTATTCAATCACTCGGCCACCACTTTTTGAAAATATTACTTTTAATTTTTGGAAAATTTGCATGTCTACTTTCTTGCAATCTATTAATTATCGCATGTGGCATATGATTCAAGTTAGTTATTCTGTACCGTCACGTATTATAAAATGAAATTAAAGTTGATATTCCTTTTTCTGAATGGAGTAGATCAGATCAGATCAATGCTCAATTGAATGCTAAATGTTTGAATTATTTTTTTGTGCTTTGAATTCTGATGATTATATGTTAATATACGCATGCACTTCTGGAAAAGAAATTTGGGATAAATTATGCACTACATATGAAGGTACTTATGAAATCAAGCAATTTATGCTAAATATTTTAATGCATGATTATAAACTTTTTAGCATGAAATCTCATGAAATGATCTTGGACATGTTTACTAGGTTTTCTCAAATTGTGACATCATTACATGCTTTAGGTAAAGTCCTTTCAAATTTTGAAAAAGTCAATAAAATCCTACATTCTCTACTTGATAAATTTGATGCCAAAGTCATTGTAATTTCTGAATCTAAAAATTTGAACGAATATTCTATTGATAATCTGATTGGTTCACTCATTGCCTACGAGCAAGGTTTGGGTCAAAAGCTTTTGGATGCAGGTGAAACTATAGTACTGAAAGCTGAAGACATTGATGAAAGCGACTCAAAGCACAAGCATCAACATCAACAAAAGTGGAATAAAGGTAAAAAAGGTAAAAATGTTAAGATTTCTTCTGATATTATTTGTTTTAGATGTAGGAAGCCTGGACATATAAAAAATCAGTGCCCAAACTTAAGAACCCTTCCTGAAAAGGAAAAGGGTAAAGCTAAGAAAATTATAATAAAGACTGATAATGCAAAAAGAAAAATGTCCTGGGCAGATCTAGCTTCTGAATCATCAGATCAGGAGCAAGCTGATGTAAATTAATGTTCTTTTTGTATGTTTGTATTTTTCATTTTGTTTTTTTGTTATTATTATTTATTCGTTATGTTTTGTGTGCTTTATTATTTTTGTTTTTCCTTTTAAAATTTTTGATGTTATTTTTAGTTGTTTCTCTGATCAGCACACCCATATCACCTTTTATTTTATTTTCACTTTAAGAAATAAAAATTATATTTCAAAGATCATATTTTCTAAAAATGGAAAATTTACCTCCTGTTTTTCTTAAAATTCTATGTAAGTTGTGGTTGATTTCTCTAAAGTCAAGCAAAGGAAGGAAACTCATGATTTTGTCTCTCCATCTTATTTCTTTATGTTAGGCTATTTCACTTTTGATTCAAAATCTATTTCAAATTATAAATTAGTTTTTGAAATTGAAACTTTTTCATCTCCCGACATTTTGTTTGTCTCATAGGAATCTTTTGCAAATTATTGAACCAACTTCAAGATTATCTTATTCAGGTTGTTCATCTTTATCAAAAGAATAAGGTTTGCTGATTTTAAAGATTTTGAAAAGATGCAAATTATAAAAATTAAAAGATACGCAATATCGCAAAAAATGGAAGGATACACAAAGTGCATCAAAAAGTAAAAGATGTGCAATGTCGCCAAAAATAAATGGATACACAAAGTGTATCAAAAATCAAAAGATGCGCAAAGAGCGCCAAAATGAAAAGAGGCACAAAATGAGCCCACAAAAAGTAAGCTTCCCTTCTTGTAAATCTCTAAAGTTTAGAAAACCCATGTCTTTTTGATAAATTCGTTACTTGAGCTTGAAAATTAAGATTTTTGATTCATTACTTTGCATTAATCTTCTATTAGATATATTTCATGAAAGGAGTTTTGAAAGATTTTTGTTTCCTTATCTAATTTGTTCATTGATTTAGATATTGGCTTAAAAAGTTTTTTAGCCTTTGTAAAACCTAAGCTTGGTTTAACAATTTCTGAATTTCTAACCTTTCTGGGTTATGAGTAGTTAATTCATGCCTTACTTAGCTTTTTGAATAAAATCAAGGGGTAGCTTTCTCATTACAAGAAAATTCTTGATTTTATAAAAATTTCACAAGATCAGAGACCATTTTCAATCTTTTAGTCTATTTTTGTTTTACTTTTGTTTTTTCTGCTCCTCTTCTTTTTGATAATGTCAAAGGGGGAGAACATACTATTGTATTTGTTGTATTTGTGAAGTTTATTTGTATTGTAATTGTACTATTTTATTTGTGACATTTATTTGTATTGTGTAGTTTTTTGTAAATAAAAAAAATTTTAAAAATGTGTTTCTCCCTATTTTTAAAAGTCTTTTTTTAGTGAGGGGGAGATTAGGAGAAAATACTTTTATTTATAAATCTAACCAGAAATATTTGCCATCATCAAAAAGGGGGAGATTGTTGCAACTCGGGCTCACGAGTTCTTATTTTGATGATAACAAATATTATGGTTCATCTCCTAGTATTTAGAATATATATTTGTTTGTGTGTACTAACATTTCAGGAACAGCATGCATCAATCCAAGAAAGATTCAAGACTCAAGAATGAGTAGAATAGGCTTTATTGTATTTCTCATTGATGTACTTTTTGATTTCTTGAGTCAAGTCTTGTAAGGGTGTATGCTTATTTGTGACTATGTGTGCACATACTCAGGGGGAGTGAGATCCTGTCAAAACCAGAAGTTCAACTTTTGAACAAATCGTACTGGACGATTTCTGATCATCCAGGCCGATCTGTTCATTGAACTAATCATCCTGGATGAAATTTATATCGTCTTGGACGATCCAATATGATCTCAAAATCCTAGCCGCCATGATAATTTAGGAAAGAATTTAAGAGTAAAAAAATTATTCTAATCGTCCTGGACGATATGTATATCGTACTGGATGATTTGTGCAAAATTTATACTGATCGTCCTGGACTATCCCAGGATCATACGGGACTATTAGGTCAAATTCTGCACATCATCCAGGACGATCCTACGATCATCCGGGACGATGTTTGGCGGTAGAATTGAGTTTTTAGGATTTTTTGAAGCCGTCTTTTGGAGCACATCGTCCTGAACGATCCGGCGATCATCCTGGACGATCTTTGCCACCAGAACTAATTTGGAAGGGTTTTTGGAGCTCTTTATTTAAGCTTTCTCAAGGCACTGGATAGGTGTCTTTGGCAGCCATTGAGTCTTCGTTCTTTTGGAGAAAACTTGAAGAGAGAGCTTGAAAGGGAGAGAGGAAAGGATGGAGTTTGAGTGGGAGAAGAGCCTGGGAAGGGGGATTCTCGAGGGAGTGTGAGGAGGTTCACACGGTTGCTCCAGCAAGCTTGCACCTAAGTACCATCGGATTCAAGGGTCGTCTCGAGGGACGTTTTGGGAAGAAGATCTCTTCGTTGTCGAAGGACTCGGCTACTCCGCCGCACCGGGGAAGGTGGAAGTGATTTTGTAAGGGCTTCTCCGCCTAGCTGTGGAGGCTAAAGGAGAGACACTTTTGATTTAGTGCAATACTTGGAGGGTGGCTTCGAGGAGTGGACGTATATCAGGTTGGACCGAACCACTATAAATCCGGTGTGTTCTTTCTTATTATTTTCCGCACTTTATTTTGTTGCGATTATCTGCTTGGGTGAAATCTGTTATTGATCTTTTTATCGTTGCTTTAATTCATTTTTGCTGCAAGTTATAAAAAGATTTTATTTTATTTTAAATAACCAATTCACCCTCCTTTTGGTTCGCGTCAGGACTAGTTCACAAGGGCTTAACATCCCTTTCGAACTTTTACGAGCTGGTTTAGTAAATTTAGTTGCATAAAATCGAACCCAAATTTGGCATCAATCAAAATAAAATCTGACCCGACACAGCCGACATGTGTTGATCGAGATCAATCGAGTGCGGTCGAGTCGAATCCAACTCGCTCCAAGCTAATTTAAAACTGAGTTTTAATTGACATCGATTCAGCTCGAATTTAACTCATCGTGACTCGATTGAGTCGATCAAATACAGTCGAGAAGAAAAAAAGGATAAAATTGAGGTCAACAATGTCAATAATTAATCAAATCAATTAAATTTAAATTTCAAACTGAAAGTCCATAGGCAAGTGCCTTTTAATTATACAACCCATGGTCTACATAAAAAGTAAAGTGGCCGGGTCCCACTAACTACAACCCAGATTCTACTCCTAAAAGACAAGTGACTTTGAGATTTGGGATTCTTCTCATTCTTCACTCCTTCATCCTTCTATGAGCTCCTTGGATCGTCAGGTCTTGATATCCAAGTGAAAAGAAACTCCCCCTCAAAAGAGGTGTTACCTTTTCTCCTTGGATACTTAAAAGTATCCTAACTTGATCTTCCAAATGGAAGAAGACTCTCCCCTTAGGGATGTCTTCTCCTCTTTAGAATTCAAGTTAGATATAAATATCTCATTCTCAAATCACTTTAAACATTTACAGTTCAGTTACAACTCAAATCAAATTACATTTATATTTAAAAGAAAATCTAGACTCAATAATCTACAGGGTTATCCATATAATCAACAATTAATTTGACATTCCAAGCAGTAAATACCAATCTCAAGTAGTTAATATTTGAAATTTAAAATGTTCAAATTCACAGCCACGCTTGGTCATGCTCTTTTAATTTTAAAGGGGGTCTTAGCATATTCTGAAGCGTCTAATCAAAATATTATCAGTTTAAAGCTTTATTAATTGCCCCCTTTAATTTTAAATGCCCTGTACGAGTATGATCACCTGTATAAGATTAAATTAGTACAAAATCATCCCTAACCTAGGGGTAGATCTAACATACAATCAAATCAATACAGAGTGCAGTAAATAAATAAATAATCCATCAATTCTACTACTAGCAAACAACATGCAGTAAAAGCTCAAAAATTTGGCACACAGTAGAAAAGTAAACACCAGTCTAGCCTAAGACTAGAGTTAGTTGTCCTAGCAAATCATCTAGAGTGTGTGAGGTAGGCTGTGTGGTTTGGATATGTCCTAAGTATGGCAATTAGTTAAAGTTGTTTGAGGTTCTGGTTGGTTGAAAGGCTTAAGGGATTTAAGTTTGAGTCTAAGTATTAATGGCTTAAGATTAATTTTAAAGTATATTTTAAAGATTATTGATTACTAACTTTATTTCACATCGAGGCCGTGAAGTTTATTTCACCTTCCTTGGGGCTAAGTTAATAGCCTCGTAGGCCTTGGTTACCTAGTGATAATTATATAGTTAAGTGTTTTAATTGATTAAGGGTTTAAGAGTTAACAAATTTTATTCAAACTGATTGGTTACTATTTTTAATGTTAAATTGATGTTTTTTTGGAATTTTAGATGATTTTTAAATTTTATGAATTTTCTGGATTATTTTAATCATTTAATTAAGGGGATAAAGTTGATATTTTGATAAAGAGTTAATCTAGAATGTTAGTATTTTATTAAAATATTAGAACTTAATATGATCGGTTAGACTATAAGTACGCTGGATTTGGACTTTTTTATATTTTATTATGAATGTTTGAAGTTTTGACTTGATTTTGAATTAAGTTTGACCAAAAATTGACTTTTTCAAATTTTAATCATTTCTAGAAATTTGATATTTTTGATAAATATTAGACCTTAATATGAGTTGAATGCCTTTGAGTTTGACTGATTTGTAGTTTTCTTGAATTAGTTATGAATTTTTAAAGTTTTGAGGATTTATTGAATTTTCAAAATTATTTAATCAAGAGTGTTTTAATGATTTGAGTCCAAATGATCTCCAAACTTCTTGAAATCACCTCCAAAGATCAAGAATGATCTAAGGAGGGATTATCAAGTGTTTTAGAAATTATTAGAAATTTTAATTATTTTTTATTAATTAAATTAATTAAATATTCAAATTCACTTAAAATTAAATTATTCTTAAAATTGATGCCAAATCTGGTTGATTTTATTTTTTATTGATTAAGGATTCAATTCTGGTCAGTTAAAGGTATTATTTGTAATTTTTAGGTTTGAATTTTGATTTATTAGAATTTTTTAGAAGTTTAAATGCTTAATTAAGATTTAATTTTGATTAAGTTAATTAAGGGGCTTAATAACTTCAACATTGAATGAGAATTTTTCTTAAGGCTGAGAGTGTCACTAAGTTTGATTAGTTTAAGTCTCAAGTTAATAGGATGTGAATCCTAATTATAAAATTTTCTAAGTTCTCTAAACAGGGTCCATAATTATTATCCTTAATGACACTAAGTTTTAAAAAGGTTTAAATTAGAGTTTTGCTAACCCTTAAACATACATGTAAACACACATACAACCATCACAATTACATCCCAGAACTAGGAGAACCCTAAGACTAGGTGGTGTGTGTATGTCCTAAGCATAAAATTAAAGGAAATTAAATCAATTAGGAGATTAACCAATAAGCAAATATTAAAAATATTTGTTCATTGATTAATCACCACTCCCCATCAATCCTATTCAATTAAGCTCAATCTAAGTTTAAAATTTCAAGGGATCTCTTAAATTAAAGATTTAAGTACATATAATTTTAAAATGAATTTTAAATCATATGTATATATAATCCTATATATGTAAGTTTTAAAATAAATTAATTCAAAATAACATCAAAATAATTTAAAACACTTTTGAGAGATCCTCTGGTTTTTTTTAAATAATTTAAAAATAGATTTTTCTTTAATTTTGAAAATATTTAATACAATGTTTAATTAAATATTAGTTGAATATTAAAATAATTGAATAATTAAATTTATTTAAAATTGATTAAGTTTTTAAATTTGAAAATAATTTTGAATTAAAATTCTCAATTTTCTAAAAATTTCAAAGTATTATATGTATTTTTAAGAATTGAATTGAATTTATATTGAATTTTTGAAATTTTAAGTTAATTGACTTATTTAAATTAATTAAAATATTAATTAATATTCAAAATAATTTTAAATTAAATCACATTAAGTCTTAATTATTTTTTGTAATTTTAAGTTATTTAAAATAATAATTTTTTTAATCATTAATGAAATCATTTAATCAAACAAAAAAAACTTGATAATAAAAAGAAATTAATTGAATATTATTTAAAATATTTAAATAAAATATTTTAAAATTAATTTAATTTCAAAATGTTAATATTTTAAAATAATTCTTTAATTATTAAATATTTTGAAATAAGTTTTTAATTTAAAAGGTGATTTAATATTGAATTAATCATATATTAATTAATTATTTAAATATCTTAGATTGTTTAAATAATATTAAATATTTTAAATTAAATTTTTATTTTAAAATATTTAAAACTGTTCTTATAATTTAAATAAAGTCTTTAAAATGAAACTATATATTTTTATTAAAAATAATTTTTAATCATTTTTAAAAAAATCTAGAATTAAAATCATTTTATATTAATTTATAATTAATTAAAAACTAAAAGCGGCGGCAAAATACCACGTGGAGCCTCCTAATTGGCTACACCAAACCGCGGCTAATGATTGCTGGCGGCAGCATTAAATGCTAATGATTGTGTCGCCGGCAATCATTGACGTTTAATACAGGTCCATGCGCTTTACTTAAGTGACTCAACGGCTCGCGATAGCCGTTGGATCTTCCGCCTTTCAAAACGGATGGTTATGATTCTGTTAGACAGTGGTATTAACCCTCGGATCAGATCCACGGTTAATCCTAACTTCAGGAAGATGGGATCTCAAACGTTGATCAGAAGATCAACAACAAATATCTCATACACCTGAAACAGATTATGTTAAGTGCCCTAAACTCATTTTTTAACTCATTCTCATGATCCGGTGAATCAAAAGACCTGAAATTTTAAAATTAAATTGGATTAATGAACAGAAATAACATGGAGTTGGTTTGAAAGCTTGAAACACACTATTTAAAAGCTAATTAGCTCTAAGTGTGTAGACTAGGGTTAGGTTTTTACCTTGATTTAATGGATAGATTTAACCATTTAAGGATTCTTTGAATTTATTATTTGTCCACACTTATTTTGCTAGAAGAAATCACGAGCTAATAACGCCTGGATTGAATGATATAGCTCCTTGAAAGAAATATGGCTCGAATCGCCAGATTCTGGTCGCTGGCAAGCTTTGACTAATGGGATTTTGGTCGGGCAAGGTTGAGGAACTCCTGGAAAGCTCAAAGGAGCTAAAATTGGATTTGAAAAGGCTAGAATAGACAGAGAGCCTAGGGTGTCGAATGAGGCTTCAAATGAGCCTTTTACCCTATTCAAAATGTCCCTGGATAGAATCAAGGGTTGGGATTCACTAGGAAAGCATCCTAGATGACTGCCACGTGTCCCCAAATAGTTAGAGTGTAGGGGAATAAAAAGGAATGAAGGACATGAGGTGGAAAGGCCTCTTAGTCATTTAAAGTATATGGAGTGATTAGGGGTCAGTTTAAACCTAATCTAAGGATTATGATTAGCTTACAAAGACTCCAGAAAGCATTTGGAATAGCTGGAGTGATCCAAAATGATGTGGATTAGCTTTGAGAGAGTGTTTGACCATATTTGACCCTCCTAAAGCCCTAGTTTGACCGTTTGACTGGTCCCATGCCACATGGCAGCTGGGGTGGCATGGGTGGAACTATGGGTGCTAGAGGAATGGGTTCAAAGGGTTGGAATAAAGAGTTTGACCACTCTTATACTCATAAAAAATGCTTGTTGACTATGTGGACTAGTCAACCAGCAAGTGGATTGCTGAGGTGGAAACTAGAGTAGCTTCAAGGGATGGTTGGAGTAATTTGGAAGAAGGCTTGAGGTTAAGAGATCTGAATTTGAGTAAAAATGAGGATTTAAGGTAATTTGACTAGGACTTGTTGGGTTGACCAAATCAAAACTCCCATGATGTGACTCATGGTAAGTTTGAAGGTGTTAGAAGTATGCACTTGAATGAGATGGAATGGCTTTAAGGTTTACTTTGATTAGATTAAAGGGATTGAACCAAGTTAACCTGAGTTGACTAGGCTTGGGTCTAGTTGACCAAGACAACTAATGATTAGGTCAAAAGTCCAATCAAGTCTGAATCACTAAGGGAAGTGATCAGAGAAGTTTGAATAGGTTTGAAGTTGATTTGGAGCTTGATTCCAAGTGAAAGAATTTAAGGGTTAAACTGGTCAACCTAGGTTGACTTGGTCAACCAGGTTGACCCAGGGTCAATGATTGTGTTCAAAAGGTTTGAAATGGTGTTTAAAGTTTATTGAGAGTGGTCCCAAAGTCTGGGGAGGTCATTTGGTCAAAATGACCTATTTGGGCCCTTAATGGGTCATTGAGTCAACCTAAGTTGACTTGGCCAACCAAGTTAACCCAGGGGCTAAAGGTGGGTCCAACAGATTGGGTTTGATATTTAAAACTTGTTGGAAGTGGTCGCAATTGATTTGGTGCTCATTTGATCCAAGGTGACTATTCATACCCCCAAGGGGTATTTTGGTTAGTTTGATCCCTGGTCAACTGGGGGTCAAAATGAGTCCAACAAAATATAGTTTAATATTCAATGAGTCACAATCAAGGGTCTAGAAGTGATTAGAGACTTTAGAGAAATCTCCAAGGTCAAAATCCACTGGGTGATAGATTCAGTGGCATAGGCCGTAAAAATTTGAAGGTTTTACAGCCTTTGGACATCAATTCAATTTCTGGGGTTAGAGACCTCAGAATGAGCTCAAATTTAGAGAGTTTCATCTAGATATATGTCCCATCAGTATATAATTAATAGACTCTGAATCATAGGTCACTTGACTGGGTTTTGAAAGGTTTGAAAATTCACTGGAAAAGGCTTTCAGGATTCAAACCTTTAGCCTTGGATTTGATCTAGATTTCTAATTTTGAGCTAGATTTTTAGTTTGCATGATAGGGTTTGAACTACCTAAATCATTTACAATCATTTAAATGGTTCTAGATGATTAGATAAGATTAAGGTCAGGTCAGAGGCTGTAGCAACTGGATCTGGGTTGTTTAAAGGTCATGATTGATCAGGAGTTTGAATTGACTTGAACTCTGGACTGACTTGAGTTTTGAATAAAATGATTTAAAGTTTGGGTTGGTCTAGAGTTTAAATTAATTTGATGTCTGGGGTTTGAATAGATCTAGGGTTAAGATTGATTTGAATATAGATTGATCTAACACCTAAATTTATTTAGGATTTAGATAGATCTAAAGTCTAGGTAGATCCTATGGTCTAAGTAGATCTTAATGTCTGGAATCTAAGAAGAATCCTAGGTCTAGAGTAGTTCTTAGGATCTAGAGCCTAGGAAGAATCCTAGGGTCTAGAGTAGATCCTAGGATCTGGATTTTATCTAAGATCAGATTGATCTTAGGGTCAAGATTGATCATAAGGACTGAAAAGATCCTAAGGTCTGGATTGGTCCTACTGACCTCATATAAAAATGAGGTCAACATCACCTTGATGGGATGAATCCAATGAGTCACTCCCAGCATGCCCTTGATCTCATCCTTATTTACTTGTCATGCCACTCCCTGAAAACTATAAATAGACCCATCATTCTTCACTAAAGGAGGACCAAGCAAGGATGAGAAGGAAGAGAGAAAAGGAAGAGAAATTAGAGTTCTCTTGCCATCAAACTCCTCCTTGACCACCACCCAGCCATTGACTATCGCTAAACTTTCACCTAAACACCAACTATCACCAAGCTTCCACCAAGCCACCAAGTATCACCACACTTTCATTCGGCCATTAACTGACACCAAATTTATGCTTGGCCACTTACCGTTGTTGGATTTCTGTCTGATCCCTGTTCATCACTACATTTCAGCTTAATAATTGACTATTATAGTCTGATCATGCTCATGTTCATGGAAGAATCAATCATATGTAATATATTCAAACACTAGTAGATTCATTTCAACTGGGTGTGGCCCCATGGTTTTCCTCTTCAGGATTTTTCACATAAAAATTTTGGTATTTCTATTCTCTATGTTTGTGAGTTGAATACTCACACAACACTGAGAAATGAAAATTTGTACTTTACCACTGTGAATATTCCAAAGCACCATAGTTTGATGCCTTCTGTGGGAACATAATCCCACCATTATAAGTACAACTGAATCATTCCCAATGGTCAATAGGAGTAGCAATTGCAACATTAGAGGCTTCCACTCCAACTCACACCAGAATTACTCCTTGAATCAGGGACATTAGGTATCTGCTTCTTTCTTTATTAATGGAAGAAACCTCCCTGGACAAGAGACCTCAGAACCCTCCCTAGAATACCACATTTGTAAAATGGAAGAATCTCAAACAATATCCTCCGACTTCTGCAAGTTACTTGCCAACTAGAAATAATACAACAAGAGATGATTCATCTCCCACAAGATCTGCCACTAGTCAAAGACCTCTAACATTAATATTTTTAAGCAGTACCACCTATACCTCAGTCAAGAATTCATCCCCTGTCACATCAAGATAATGACTTCATTGATACAATAGGTTCTACACATCCCTCTCATACAGAATGACCAACTCTCATTCCTATAGTTGCTATCGAGGGATTTGACCAACCTCGTATTGATGAAATCTCATACAATGCTCTATGAGATGTGCTGAGGTGATTAATCAGGGAAGAATTCCCTTTAAGAGGTGGAAGGAAATCCCTTCATCCTTAGGATTTTTAAGACTCGTCTCCTCTAACTAAGGGCATTTTTAATAACCCTGTTCATACTGGCTTCAAGTTGTCAAACATAGATGCTTATGATGGGTCATCTAACCCTCAAGAACATATCAATCACTATAGAACCATTACGCATATCAAACGAACCTTGAATGCACTCCTATGTTAAGTATTTTCTACTACCCTTAAAGGACAAGCTTGTGCATGGTTCAATTTACTTCTGGCTGAAACTATTTCCAAGTTTGTCAAGTTGGCCAAACTATTTGTCAAGCAATTTATTATAAATCAAAGAATTATTAAAGATTCTTTCCACCTCTCTTGGATTTTCCAAAATTAAGGAGAGTCACTTAAGGAGTACTTTTAAAGATTCTCCATCGAGGCTTGATAAATTCCAAGTGTAGATC
Source organism: Dendrobium chrysotoxum (assembly GCA_019925795.1). Classification (NCBI taxonomy): domain Eukaryota; kingdom Viridiplantae; phylum Streptophyta; class Magnoliopsida; order Asparagales; family Orchidaceae; genus Dendrobium; species Dendrobium chrysotoxum. Next base: position 6,251,240 of record CM034299.1, on the reverse strand, counting down.
TTAAGTTGTTAAGGGGAGTTCTTTCTCAGAGGGTTTTGTCCTGGCACTTTTTACTTGGCACTTATGCAAGACACAATTCACTCATAAACTAACCTAATTCATCGTGTGGAAGATTGAATCTCAATAAATGAGGACATCATTCCTCATCAAGGGTATTTTGAACAATCATCCTTTAAATAAAAAATTCACAAGAATTTGATCAACCTATATAATAAAGAAGGCAGGATAAGTCAAAAAATGAGTCTCATCAAATTCATCCAAGATTACCTGATTACACTCCTTCAAATACATCAAGGGATAACATTTTGATGGAGATTCAAAATTATGATCATCTCAAGTAGCCAAATCCCCTAAGAAATCCAATGGGTGGACATCAATCTCAATACTATAACTTTCATCTGTCAAATGGGTATTCAACTTAAAAAATACTTCTAATTAAAGGATGAGATTGAATGTTTGATTTTCCAAGGATATTTAGATCATTATTTACAAAAGCAACTTACAAATCACCAGCAAGAAAGTAGAGGAGATTAGAAGATTCATTGTAAAGAAATTTTTTGGTATTATTGATTAAGAGTATCCATATGTTAGAAATTACTCAAAGAATTCAAACTCTTTAGAATTAAATTATGTATCTTTTCAAGCAAGTTTTATTAATAAAATTTTATATAAATAATTGAATGTTTGATAAGGATATTAAGCCTAAGTGAACTTTTCCCTAAGCACATCAAGAGGGGGGTGCACTGGTGAATTTAAAAACTAATTGCTTAATTTAAAAAACAAAGACAAATTTTTTTGATTTTTCAATATTTGAAAAATAAGTAACAATTCACTTAGTGCGAAAGTGAGCAAATTTACCAAAACATCTAAGCAATGATGATGATATTCTGTTTATTAGAATGAAGCATTGAGTACGATTTTCACCAAGAAGTTATAACAAAATTAAAATACATAAAAGTAAAATTGTGAGAATCAAAATTAAAACAAACACACTTGAGATTTATAGTGGTTCGACCAAACAATGACCTGCATCCACTCCCCGGAGTCATCCTCTTCGAGTATTGAACTATAACTATAGTGCCTCTCCTTTTTCCCCGACAGCAAGGAGGAGAATCCCTTACACAAATCACTTCCACCAAACTCGGTGCGGTGGAGAGCCAGAAGCTTTGTCACCCTCCAGGAGATAGCAGCAGACCTTGAATCTTTTTCTCCCTCCTGGATAAGGCCGATAACCTTGAACTCTTTTCTCACCCTCTTGGTGATGGAAAAGAACCATATCCTTGGGCTAAAGAATCTCTTACCAGAGCCACCCAAGAAACCTAGACAAACACTTCGAGGAACAAGGCAAGTCACTTGCTTGGAGCAACCATGTAATACCCTCACACTACTACACACAAGCACTCCCTCTTCTTCCCAAAGCTCTCTTAGATCTTCTTAAAGCTCCCTCTCATGAACACTCAATAGCCAAAGGCTTTGAAACAATTCAATGACAGACATTAAATATAAGGCCTCACAAAAAACTTTAAATTTAATTTTGGCGACACTGATCATACAATACGATCATCGATAGTCTAGTATGATTAGCTTAAACTACTCTTATTAGTACTGTATGAAGACCTAGGTGTTGTATGATTAGTTTAAGGAATTGAGCTGATCGTCCATGATGATTTTAATCATCAACTAGTATGATTAGTTCAAACGACTTGGATTATCATCCCGTATGATTGGCAATAATTTAATTATCATGCCATATAGGAATCGGGTCGTACAGTATAATTGGTCAAATCATCCTGTATGATTTGACTGGATCAATTAATCTAAATTTGTTCCCTAATCACATGATAAATTTATGCAATATTTAATTACATCGAATAATATGATACACATCGTACAGTACAATGAATATAAATTTTGAATTTAAAAAAATATTGCATAGATTATGATTGACAGCTGGGATCCTGATTTCAACTTATCATCTTTTATGATATACATCATACAATATGATTAGTTCATCTTATATTAATTATCATAATTAATCATTTTAATTATTTTCTGATTAGCTGATCGTATACTTCGATTAGTTCAAAAAATCTACCTTTTGATATTGTCACTAACTCACTCCCTTAAGTGTGTGTGTGTGCATGATTACCAAGTTTAGTATCCACCAAATACATAATTTGACTCAAGAAAGGCAAAAATATATAAGAATTGAAAATATAGGTTTTTCATGACATACTTAATCCTAGTCTACCCAATCTTGAGTTAATCAAACTTATAAGTGTACAGTATACCTAAAATGTTAGTACACAGTAAAAATAGATATCTAATAATAACAATTAATAGGAGATAGCATAGTAGGGAATTGAATAATATTTGTTATCATCAAAATCACAAGACTTAGGTCAAGATTTATAATAATCTCTCCCTTGTTGATGATGACAAATATTATTGGTAAATATCTCAAATATATTTTTGCTATTTCCTAAACTCGCCCTTATTACGAATCTGGTTTTAAGGGTTATGATTTTGATGATAGCAAACATTTCTGTTTCTGGTTGCGTATTTAATCTTTCAGGTACGCAGGATTAATTACAAGTTCAAGCCAGTCCAAGATCGAGTCAGTCTGTTTTGAAATTTAGGTCCAATCTACTGTTTTCATCTTTATTGAGTCAAATGCCATGTAACTGATCCCCTAGCAAAGTAACCTTGCACACACACACTCAGGGGGAGAGTTTTAGTGAATTAGAGTTTCTGTTTAATTTTTGTTCTGATCATCCCGGATAATATTCACATCATCCTAGACGATCCAGTGAAAATAGAAACCCTAATTAAGATGATCATGTTAAGTCAGTTTGATTAAGCTGATCATCCTGGATGATATCAATATCGTACAGGATGATAGGCTTAAATTAGAAATTCTCAGTCGCTAGATCAAGTTAGGCAAGTTTTTATTTTTGGTGATTTGGTCAGATCGTCCTGGACGATCCAACATAATCATGCCTAAATTAGTCTGGTGATTAAGGAAAGCAATTAATATTTAATTGATACAATCATATTATCTGGAATGATCGCATTGTCGTCCATGACAATCATGACCGTCCAGTGCATTTCACCTAGACATCCAGAGCGGTGATCAGGACGATTTTGGTTGTTTTTGAACTAATCGTACAGGACGATAAAGATATCATCCCGAACAATCAGGTCATTTTGAGATCGTCCTGTATGTTTCACTTATACGTCCAGAGTGGTGCTCAGGATGATTTTGTGTGGTTTTGAACTAATCGTACAGGACGATATAGATATCGTCCCGAACGATCAAGTCATTTTGAGATTGTCCAGCACAAGTTCCCCTAGACGTCCAGAGCTGTCTCCTGGATGAAATTCTTGAATTACACTAATCGTCCTGGACGATCGCACAATCGTAAAGGACGATCAGAATAAAATTTTTCTACTAATCGTCTAGAAAAACCAGATCATCCAGGCTGATACATATGATTTTGAACTGATCATACAGGATGATCTAGCGATTGTCCTGGATGATATTGGCCGACCAGTTGAGATTTAGGACAAATTTTGAGCCCTCCTATAAAAGATCTTTTTCTTCCAACAAAAAAAATCTTTTGCCACTTTCTTTCCAGAGAAACCTTGAGAGAGAGAGAGAGAGAGAAAGAGAGAGCTTGGGAGAGAGAGAGAGGATCTTGTGAGGGGAGTTTGTGAGGGATTCATAAAGGTTGCTCCAAGCAAGGATCAGAGTCATCTTCTCTGTTCATCGTCTCTCATCTTGTCAGTATTTTCTGTGGGAGGATTATTCGCAAGAAGATCCTGGTTCTTTGCCCGCTTTAGAAGGAAGCGAAAGGCGTTTAGGTTCTCTGCCTGCTTTAGGAGGAAGTGAAAGGAGTCCGGGTTCTCTGCCTGCTTCACGAGGAAGCGAAAGGAGTTCAGGTTCTCTGCCTCACCAGGTTGGTGGAAAGGAGTTTTGTACATGCTTCTCCGCCTTGCTGTGGGAGCAAAAGGAGAGTCACTTTTGTGTTAGTGTAATACCCGGAGGGGAGGCTCCGGGGAGTGGACGTAGGTCAAGTTGACTGAACCACTATAAAATCTGGTGTGCTTTTTCTGATTATTTTTTGCACTTTACTTTTCTGTTATTATCTGCTTGGATGAAATCTGTGGTTGATCTTTTTATTTCTATATTTATTTATTTCTGCTATAAATTATAGAAAAGATCTTTCTTGTTGCTCATGAATTTTTAAAATAACCAATTCACCCCCCTCTTGGTTAGCCTCGGGACTAGTTCATCAGGGCTTAACATCCCAATCAAACGTTCAAGAAGTATCAGAGAGGGATTCAAAAATTAAGTTTAAAAACTTTTGAATTTGATCCATGGCTAACTTTGGTAATCATAATACTGCTGAAGGTTATTCAATTACATAATCGCCATTATTTGATAACATACATTTTAATTTTTGGAAAACTCGCATGTCTACCTTTCATCAATCTATAGATTATCGCATGTGGATGCTTGTTAAGGATGGCTGTGAAGCACCTTTTAGAATGGTTAATAATGTTAAAACTGAACTGCCTTTCACTAAATGGACTCTTGATGATCGGGACTTAGCCCAACTGAATGCCAAATGTTTGAACTATTTTTTCTGTGCCTTAAAATCTGAGGATTACATGCGTATTTCTACTTGTATAACTGGTAAAGAAATTTGGGATAGATTGTGCATCACTTATGAAGGTACAACTGAAGTCAAACAGTCTATGTTAAACATATTGCTTCATGACTATGAACTTTTTCGCATGAAACCTACTAAATCTATTTCTGAAATGTATACGAGGTTCACTCAAATTGTCGCTTCTTTGCATGATTTAGGAAGAGAACTTACAAACTATGAAAAAGTGAACAAGATTTTGAGATGTTTACCTTCTTCGTTTGATGCTAAGATAACTACAATTACTGAATCAAAAGATTTGAATAATTATTCTATTGATAACTTACTTGGGGCACTCATTGCTTACGAGCAAGGGGTGAACCAAAGACAGCTTGATACAGGTAAGAAGAAGAAGGAGAAAACTATGGCGCTGAAGACCAACGATACTAACACTGACTCTTTCAAGTCTGATAGCGATGATGTTGCCTTAATCACTAGGCAATTCAAATGCTTTCTAAGGAAGAAACATAAGAACTTTCAGAAGTGGAATAAGGATAAGTCCAATAAAAATTTTAAAGGTTCATCTGATACTATTTGTTTTGAATGTAGGAAGCCTGGACACATTAAGGTCGATTGTCCTACACTTAAAGCTCACCCAAGCAAAAAGAAGGGTGAGGAGAAACCCAAGTTCAGGAAGGATAAGAAGCGGATTCAAAAGGTATTCTCGGCAGATTCTGCATCCGACTCCTCTGAGACTGAAGCTGAAGATGAGGAAACTAACTTATATTTGATGGTAGATGATCATCCTGGTCAATCTGACCAGGAAGAGGTATGTGAGCTTACTTACGATCAATTATTTGAAGTGTCTGAAAGAATTCACGCATCTTATAGGAAACTTAAGAAATTGCATGCGAGCCTGAAATTGGATTTCTTAACCTTGCAAAAAGAGCATGATTCTGTAGTTAAAGATCATTCTACACTTGATAGTAATCACATGTCTTTACTTGATGAATTTGATGAATTGAACAAAAAGCATTCTGATCTAATTACTGAGCATGATTCATTGAAAACCTCACATATTGATTTAGAAAGAGTTTTTAAAGAATTAAACAACATGGCATGTGATGTGGAGAGTAGTAAGGGAGCATTGAACTTTGAAATTACAAGTCTTAAGAAGGAGAATGAATTTCTAAAAGTAAAAATTAGTGCTTTCGAGAAAAATGAAACACCTCATACTTTTGCACAATTTTATACACCTCCACCTTTTGAAGAATCTGTTTCAAAATCATTAAAGCATGTTTCATACAAACCTAGGAATAGGCACTATCACCAACATAGATTAGTTAACCCTTTTCCTAGTATTAGATATTTTTCTTGTGGCATGTTAGGAAACATCTCCCACACCTACACTGTTCATCATAGTACACTTTGGGTGTGAAGGCCCAAATTGCTTGTTTCACAGCACAGCACACATGCATTTTATTCTTCTTTTCATAAGAAGGAACCCAAACCTATTTGGGTTCCTAAATCTGACATTTAATAATTTTGTAGGTGTGCTCTGACACAAGATCTCGTGAGATCATGTGGTACCTAGAAAGTGGATGTTCAAGACACATGACTGGAAATGCAAATTAGTTCATTTCACTGGAGGCCAGGGCTGGAGGCAAGGTTACACTTAGAGACAACACCACCAGGAGGGTGGTAGGATCAGGTATAATTGGTGATTCAAAGAATTTCATGATTGACAATATTTTGCTTGTAGATGGATTGAAACACAACCTGCTGAGCATCAGTCAACTCTGTGACAAAGGATACAACATTAAATTTTTGCCCACTTGCTGCATTTTAAGCTTAAATGACAAAATTATTTTGTAGGAATAAAGGATTAACAATGTCTACATGCTGGATGTAAGTTGCTTTAAAACTGATGTTTTAATTTCCTTAAAAACTAATGCTAATGAGTCTTGGTTGTGGCACAGGAGATTATGTCATGCCAGTATGAAAACCCTTAGGAGAGTTATCCAAAAGGACTTAATTAGAGGTGTACCCAATCTTAAGTTCACTAAGGACCACCTGTGTGATGCCTGTCAATTAGAGAAGCAAGTCTAGTCCTCCTTTCACTTTGTTAAGGACATTAGCACCTATAGACCTTTAGAAGTCCTTCACATGGATCTCTTTGGACCCATTAGCACTACCAGCTTAGAGGGGAAAGTCTATGGTTTTGTGATTGTTGATGATTACTCGAGGTTCACTTAAATTAAATTTTTGTCACATAAATCTGAGTCATTTGATGAATTTAAGTCTTTCTCCACTTGGATTCAGAGGAAGTTAGGTTATGAAATCTTGACTATTCATAGTGATCATGGTGGAGAGTTTGAAAATATGAAGTTTGGAACTTTTTGTGAGGAGCAAGGGATCAGTCATAATTTTTCAGCTCCTAGGACCTCTCAGCAGAATAGGGTAGCTGAAAGGAATAACAGGACCTTAGTGGAAGCCGCTAGAGCCATGCTTGCTGAGTATTCACTTCCAAAATACTTTTGGGCTGAAGCGGTGAACACTACCTGTTATATGATGAATAGGGTGAATGTTAGATCCAATATGAATAAGACACCTTATGAGATCATTAAGGGTAAAACTCCAAACCTGTCCCACCTCCATGTCTTTGGCTGTAAGGTTTTCATTCTGAATAACAGGAAATCATCCTTAGGAAAGTTTGAGCCCAAATCTGATGGAGTGTTCTTAGGTTATTCTAGTGTGGGGAAATCCTCTAGGGTGTTTAATAAGAGGACTTTGGTGGTGGAAGAGACAACTCATGTGGTGTTTGATGAATCTGATCCTAAGGAGACTAGAGTTGAGGAAGAAGAAGAGGTAGGAGAGATTACCCAAGGTGTTAAAAATGCAAATCTAGAGGAAAGGGTAGAGCCTCAAAATATATTGCCTAGAGATTGGAGATATTCTTCAAGTCAACCTAAAGAACTGATCTTAGGAGACCCTTCTGAAGGTGTTAGGACTAGGCATGGACTTAGGAAGGAAGTAAACCACTCTGCCTTTATCTCAATGACTGAACCCACCAACATCAATCAAGCCCTTTATGATGAATTTTGGATCTTAACTATGCAAGAGGAATTGAATCAATTTGTAAGGAATGATGTTTGGGAGTTAGTAGAAAGTCCTTGGAATCAAAGTATAGTGCAAACCAACTGGGTCTTTAAGAATAAGATGAATGATTCTGGTGTGGTGGTTAGGAGTAAGGCAAGATTGGTGGCTAAGGGGTATAATCAGATTGAAGTGATTGATTTTGAGGAGACATTTTCCCCTGTAGCTAGATTGGAAGCCATTAGGGTGCTACTAGCCTTTGCCTGTTATAAGGGATTTAAGCTATTTCAAATGGATGTTAAGAGTGTCTTTTTAAATGGGGTAATAAAAGAGGATATTTTTGTAGAACAACCCCCAGATTTTGAGAGTTCCCAATATCCAAATCATGTTTACAAATTAAAAAAGGTCTTATATGGATTGAAACAGGCACCCAAAATTTGGTATGAGAGGCTTAGCACATTCCTGTTAGAAAGAGAGTTTGTTAAGGGGAGCGTAGACACTACCCTTTTTTGAGGAGAGTAGGGGATGATTTACTCATTGGCCAGATCTATGTTGATGATATAATTTTTGGATCTTTTGATAAACATCTATGTGATAATTTTTCTAAAATAATGAGTAAGGAGTTTGAGATGAGTATGATGTGAGAATTATCCTACTTTTTGGGGTTCAGCATAAGGCAAATGGATGATAGAATCTTTCTGAATCAATCAAAATACACTAAGGATATCTTGAAGAAATATAAAATGGACAAAGCTAAGCCAATCAATACTCCCATGAGTTCCACTGTTCAGTTAGATAAGGATTCAACTGGAAAATTTGTTGATCAAAAATAAGTTTAGGGGAATAATTGGATCACTACTTTACTTGACTGCTAGCTGACCTGATATTATGTTTAGTGTTTGTCTTTGTGCTAGGTTTCAAGCTGATCCTAAAGAGTCCCACCTAACTGCTGTTAAGAGAATTCTTAGATATCTTTTAGGGACCCCAAACCTAAGAATCTGGTACCCTAGGCACGACAACTCTTCTGAGATTATTGGATATTCTGATTCTGACTTTGCAGGGTGTAGGGTGGATAGAAAGAGCACTTCTGTAACTTGTCAATTTATAGGACAGTCCTTAGTCTACTGGTCAATAAAAAATAGAACTCAGTTGAACTTTCTACTGCTAAAGCTGAGTACATTGCCGTAGGAAGTTGTGTGGCCTAAGTTTTTTGGTTGAAGTAACATGTTTTGGATTTAGGATTACCTGTTGCCACAATTTTTGTTCTGTATGATAATAATAGTGCCATCTGTATTTCTAAGAATCCAATTCAACATTCTAGAACCAAACACATTGATAAAAGGCATCACTTCATTAGGGACCATGTTACAAAATGGGACATTGAGCTACATCATATAGCAACTGAAAATCAGCTGGCTGACATCTTTACTAAACCACTGGCCTTCGACTCATTTAGCATTTTGAGGACCAGATTGGGTGTGATTGACATGAATGTATGATTCTGATGACTACTGATTTCTGATTTGTCTATTTTTCATTCTGTTTCTGTTAGTTAGTTGTTTGATTTATCTATTTCCTATTAGTTTTTATTTTTTTGCTGATTTTCATTTTAGTCTTGTTGTTAGTTTGATTCGACTATTTAATTTGATGTGATTTCCTACTGGTTTTTTTAATTTACTATTTTATTCCTTTCAAAATCAAATCACTGCTCACTACTACTGATAAACTAGATTTTTAACTGAGAGTTTTGCCTTGCTTTTATTTGGAAGCTGGTAAGCAGTGATTGGGTCCTCTGAATCTGTTAAAGGGAAGAAACGTTGATGATTATTTCTCTTCCTCTAACTCCCTTTAATGGTGTATTATTTCTTTTGGATAAAAATCTTCTTCAAAATTAAAAAGTTAGTTTTTGAAATAGAGATCTATTTTATTTTCATACAGTAATCTAACTCATATAAATAGTATTTTTAAAGTTTTGAGTCATTGTTATGATTTTCTGAACCAAGTGATTTCACTTATCATATGATGTATGGTTTTTGTTTTGTGAATTACTCTTCCTTATTGTAGAGAGTGAGCTTTGTCATCTCTTATGTCTGGAAGGTAATCTCACAGCTGAGATTCTTTAACGATTTTAAAGGGAGAAAGCTTACAAAAAATGCACAAAGAGCACCAAAATAAAAAGAGACACAAAATTAGCCCAAACTAAAAAGATGTGCAATGTCGCCAAAAATTAAAAAGATACACAAAGTGTATCAAAAATCAAAAAATGCACAAAGCGCCAAAAAATTTAAAAAAGAGGCACAAAATGAGCCCATAAAGAAATAGGCTTTCTTCCCTTTCACATCTTTAAATGTCTTAGAAAAATCCATGCACCACTTAATATTTTCAAAAGCTTGAGACAAAAAATCATGATTTCTAATTCCTTACTTTGTAATACTATTATATCAGATATTTTTCTGGAACGAGGCTTGAAAGGATCTCTTTTCGAATCTATTTTTTTCTTCTGAATTAAATTTTTGTTTGAAAGGAATTTGAACCTATAAGGTGTCCGAGGTGGGAGTTACGAAAGTCAATTTTCCAACTTTTCTGGATTTCAGCGTTGTCGATATTCTTCTTATGGGTTTTTGGATTAAAAATCAAGGGAAAAATTTTGAATTACTGGAGTTGATCGATAAAAAAATCGTTATTTTTTTGTGTTTTTGTGATGTTTTCTGTTCAAATTGTGTTGTCTGTTCTTCCTCCTTTTTGTGATGTCAAAAGGGGGAGTTAGTGTTTTGATGACTAGTAATTTCTTATAATGTTCTAGTTATTTCTTGTATTACTATTATTTTGTAGTTATTTTTTTATTGTATTTTGTGTTTAGTGAAATTTGAAATGATATTTTTCTTTCATGTGTGCGTTGAGTACTCCTGTATGTTTTATTTGAAACTACTGCATCAATGTTTGCCATCATCAAAAAGGGGGAGATTATTGTGAATCTGGTTTTAAGGGTTATAATTTTGATGATAGCAAATATTTTAATTTCTGATTGCCTGTTTAATCTTTCAGGTATGCAAAATCAGCTGCAAGTTCAAGCCAGTCCAAGATCGAGTCAGTTTGTTTTGAAATTTAGGTCTAATGTACTATTTTCATCTTTGTTGAGTCAAATGCCATGTAACGGATCCCTTAGCTAAGTAACCTTGCACACACACACTCAGGGGGAGAGTTTTAATGAATTAGAGTTTCTGTTCAATTTTTGTTCTGATCATCCCGGACGATATTCACATCGTCTTGGATGATCCAGTAAAAATAGAAACCCTAATTAGGACGATCATGTTAAGTCTATTTGATTAAGCCAATCATCCTGGATGATATCAATATCATATAGGATGATAGGCTTAAATCAAAAATTCTCAGCCGCCAGATCAAGTTAGGCAAGTTTTTATTTTTGGTGATTTGGTCAGATCATCCCGGACGATACATTTATCATCCTAGACGATCCATCACAATCATGCCTAAATTAGTCTGGTACTTAAGGAAAGCAATTAATATTTAATTTATATGATCATATCATCTGAGATGATCACAATATCATCCGAGATGATCATGACCATCCAGGACATTTCACCTATACGTCCAGAGTAGTAATCAGGACGATTTTGGTTATTTTTGAACTAATCGTACAGGATGATAGAGATATCATCCCAGATGATTAGGTCATTTTGAGATAGTCCTGCATGTTTCACCTGTACGTCCAGAGCGGTGCTCAGGACAATTTTGTGTGATTTTGAACCAATCGTACAGGACGATATAAATATTATCCCAGACGATCAAGTCATTTTGAGATCGTCCAGCAAAAGTTTCCCTGGACGTCTAGAGCTGTCTCCTGGATGAAATTCCTGAATTACACTAATTTTCCCGGATGATCACAGAATCGTACGGGACGATCAGAATAAATTTTTTCTATTAATCATCTAGAAAAACCAGATCGTCCAGGCTGATACATGTGATTTTCAACTGATCATATAGGATGATCTAGCGATCGTCTTGGACGATATTGGCCGACCAGTTGAGATTTAGGGCAAATTTTGTGCCCTTTTTTAAAAGATCTTTTTCTTCCAACAAGAAAAATCTTTTGCCACTTTCTTTTCCAGAGAAATCTTGAGAGAGAGAGAGAGAGAGCTTGAGAGAGAGAGAGAGGATCTTGTGAGGGGGAGTTTGTGAGAGATTCACAAAGGTTGCTCCAAGCAAGGGTCAGAGTCATCTTCTCTATTCGTCGTCTCTCATCTTGTCAGTGTGTTCTGTGGAAGGATCGTTCGCAAGAAGATCCGAGTTCTCTGCCCGCTTCAGGAGGAAGCAAAAAGAGTTCAGGTTCTTTGCCTGCTTCAGGAGGAAGCGAAAGGAGTCTGGGTTCTCTGCCTACTTTAGGGGGAAGCGAAAGGAGTTCAGGTTCTCTGCCTCATTGGGTTGGTGAAAAGGAGTTATGTATAGGCTTCTCCACCTTGCTGTGGGAGCAGAAGGAGAGTCACTTTTTTATTAGTGCAATACTCGGAGGGGAGGCTCCGGGGAGTGGATGTAGGTCAAGTTGACCGAACCACTATAAAATCTGGTGTGCTCTTTCTGATTATTTTCTGCACTTTACTTTTCTATTATTATCTGCTTGGATGAAATTTGTGGTTGATCTTTTTATTTCTGTGTTTACTTATTTCCGCTGCAAATTATAAAAAAGATCTTTCCTGTTGCTTATGAATTTTTAAAATAACCAATTCACCCCCTCTTAGTTAGCCTCGAGACTAGTTCATCAGGGCTTAACATCCATATCGAACTTTCACCCCTTAGTAAGTAAATTTTTTAAAAATAGGGAGGGTTTTTTTAAAGAAAATAATGCATACATAAACAATAGGAAATGAACAGGAAAAAGAAATAGTAGATTAATCATTCCAACATAGAGAACAAACTACCAACAATAAATTACTCCCCTTTTGACATCACAAAAAGGAGGAAACTGCTAAACAAAGACACTAAAGATAAGCATATACATCACAAAGCATAGGAGTAAAAAAAATATATACACAAGGATGAAAATATAGAGCAAACTAAAAGTATGAAGGATCCTGATTAGGTGGTGGTGGTGATGGTGTTTGCACGAATCTGTGGATTGAAGCAAATTGCTCTCTAAACCAGGCCATATCATTATCGTGATGTTACTGCACTGTGCTATATAGTTATCAAAGCAATCCATATCATTGTCATGTTGTTGTTGCTGCTCTACTACGTAGGTGTCAAAATGAGCTTCCCACTGGTCAAACCTCTGAACCAACATGTCGTACTGAGACTATTGTAGACAGGTGTTAGTGTTGGAACTAGTGCTGGTGCTGGACCTCCCTCTGCTTTCACTGGCTCATCTTCTATATAGTGAACATTATGATGGTCAGTACTGAGAAGGACATGAAAGGAGCTACTGGAATAGAAAATTGGAAGGTGATCTGGTGGTGAAGGGAATTGAAAACTGTATTTGAATTCAAGGATGAAAGCAATTATGTGATATAAGGCAAGATTTGACTTTCTTTTATGTCTAGGATCTTGAATGCAGGTTAGATTCTCAAGATATCAAATGATTAGATAAGCTACATTGAAATCTATCTCAACCATTATGAAGTAGGTAGTCATGGATAGAAGAGGTATGATGTTAATTCGATCCCTAGCTTTTGGAATTATTAAGTTGCAAAGGATATGTTGGATGATTCTAGCATCTTGCACTAAGGTATTAATATGGGTGATGTGATATCTAAGATTTGATTCCCTAAGGGTGTTGTTTGCATGGGTCTAATCATAGTCAGTATTTGAAGCTAGAAGGTGAACTTTTTTGCTAGTCATGGAAAGGTGGAGGAATTCATGAAAATCTTGTTAGGTCATTTCGACAAGTCTCCTATTGACGTAAGATTGGAGGGTAGTACCTCACTATTAATTCAGAGACTAGCAAAAAATTCAAAAAGAAGTTCAAAATTGAATGGATAGGAAAGTGTGAGAATAAACTGAATGGTGGTGAGAGAAAAGAGATGGAGTACCTGGATGTTTAAAACTTCCTGGTTTATGATCTTGGAAGGTGTGATCCCGACAATTTTGTACCAATTATAAGCCTCTTCATCAGCAACTTCCGCAAATCGAGGATCCACGGTGCGTCGAGGGAAGAACTTCTGACTAGAGCTCGTGAATGCTTTCCTTTGGCCATTTCAAAAGAAAAGATTTATAGGGAGGAGGTAAGAAGAGTGAAATGGGTTGAGTGAAAAAAAGCTTTGAATTTCCTCGCCTTAAATAGAATGGTCACATCGTACAGTATGATAGAGACATCATATAGTATGATCAAGTGCATTAAATTTTGTCCAGTCTGATTAGTCCAAAAAGTGGTCTTATCATACAGTACGATCAGAATTGTACTAAACGATTAGAGAGAAGACATTCATCCCGAGGTGTCAGCCTGGATGATCATTGACTAGATTGATCGTCCTGTATAAATATGTGTTCACATAGTAAAATATGATATTAAATTTCATACCTACCGAAATCAATTCGTCTAACATCCATTGCCACGTGTATCGTACAGGATGAAGTAGGTGTTCGTATAGTTCGATCAACAATGATTGATCAAAATTAGCCATTGGATGTGTTGTGATCAGTGATTTGGTGTTTTTTGTGAAGATCATACAATACAATGTAAACAAAATTTAGAAAGTGGTGTGTGATGATCAAGAAAGATCCATAAAAAGAACATAAGACAAATCATAAAAATAAAAGAAATAATACAAACAATCATAAAATAAATTTACATACAAAAAATATTTTTTTTAATTTTCAAATCATTCTTATTAAAGCATGAATATCTATAACACCTACTCTAGTCCTTATTTTAAAGGTTTTAAAGCTATGGGTTTTATAAATATATCTGTCAATTAATTTTTAGTAGCTACATGAGGTAGCTCTATATCCCCTTTTATCACATAGTCTCTAATGAAATGGTGTTTGATGTCTATGTGTTTAGTCCTTGAATGTTGGATTGGATTCTTTGATATGTAAATGGCATTAGTGTTATCACACAATATTTGAATATTACCTACAGGTAGTCCAAGATCTAAGATTTGTTGTTTAAGCCATAGGACTTGTACAACACAACTCTCTATAGCTATATATTCTGCTTCAGCAGTAGATAGGGCTATAGAGTTTTGTCTTTTACTAGACCAAGAGATTAAAGATTATCTTATGAATTGACATGTTCCAGAGGTTCTTTTCCTATTAACCCTATAACCTGTAAAGTCTGAATCAAAATATCATATGATCTTAAAAGAAGTACTATATCTATAATACCAAATTTCTAAGTTTTGGATTTTAAGAAGGTATCTAAGAATTCTTTTAATAGCACTCATGTGGGATTCTTTGAGATCAGCCTGAAATCTAGCACAAAGACAAACACTAAACATGATATCAATTCTACTAGTAGTCAAGTAAAGGAGTGATCTAATTATCCCTCTATACCTCTTTTGATCAACTGATTTTCTATTTGGGTCATTGTCTAACTGAATTGTTGACCTCATTTGAGTGTTTATTGCCTTAGCATTATCCATTTCATATTTTTAAAGGATGTCCTTGATATAATTTGATTGACTAAGAAAATTTTCATCATCCTTCTACTTTACACTAAATCCAAAAAAATTGTTTAGCTCTCCCATTATGCTTATCTCAAACTCCTCACTCATATTTTTTGAGAATTTATCACTAAGACTTTTATTTGTAGATCCAAACAGTATGTCATCAATATAGATTTAAACTATGAGTAGGTCTTCTCCTCTCTTTAGGAATAGGGTGGTGTCTACACTACACTTAACAAAAGCTCTATCTAGAAGGAATGTGCTCAGCTTTTCATACCAAGCTCTAGATGCTTGCTTCAACCCATATAAAGCCTTTTTTAGTTTGAATACATGATTAGGGAATTTAGAGTTCTCAAAACTTGGGGGTTGCTCAACATATGCATCCTCTTTAATTACCCCATTCAGGAAAGCACTTTTAACATCTATTTGATATAGCTTAATCCTTTAAAGCAAGTAAAGGCTAAGAGCACTCAAATGGCTTCTAGTCTAGCTACTAGGGAAAAAGTCTCTTCAAAGTCAATCCCTATAATCTGATTATACCCCTTAGCTACTAATCTGACCTTATTTCTCACTACTATGCCAGAGTCATTCATTTTTTTCTTAAAAACTCATTTGGTTCCTACAACACTCTGGTCTTTAGGTCCACTCACCAACTTCCAAACATCATTCTTAATAAATTGATTCAATTCTTCTACATTGCTAGGATCCAAAATTTATCAGCTAGGGTTTGATCAATGTTGGTGGGTTCTATCTTGGAGATAAATGTAGAATGACAAACCTCCTTTCTAAGTTCATGCCTAGTTCTAACACCTTTTGATGAGTCTCCTAAGATTAGTTCTTTTGGATGACTAGATGAGTATCTCTATTCTCTATGCAAGGGTACCTGAGGTTCTGCTTTATCTCCTAGGTCAATGGCTTCTACCCCTTGAATTACCTCTACTTCTTCTTCTTTTGGTTTAGATTCAGATGTCCTATCTCGTTCATCAAACACAATATGGGTAGCTCTTCTACTACTAAGGTCCTCTTATTAAAGATTCTATAAGCCTTACCTACAAATGAATAACCTAAGAAAACTCCTTCATCATACTTGGGATCAAATTTTCTTAAGGGTGATTTACCATTGACCAGGATAAAACATCTATACCTAAAGACATCTAAGTGAGAAAGATTAGGTGTCCTGCCCTTAAGGAGTTCATAGGGCGTCTTATTTAACTTGGATCTAATATTCACCCTATTTAAAATATAACAAGCTGTATTTACTACTTCTACCCAAAAGTATCCATGGAGAGAATATTTAGCTAACATGACCCTAGCAACTTCTACCAAAATTCTATTTTTTTCTTTCAGCTATTCCATTCTACTGAGGGGTCCTAGGGGTAGAAAAGTTATGTTATATCCCTATCTTTTGACAAAGAGATGCAAACTTATCATTCTCAAACTCTCCACCATGATCAATATGAATGGTTGAAATTTTACACTATAATTTTCTTTGTATCCAGGTGGAGAAGGTTCTAAATCTCTCAAATGATTCACTTTTCTATGCTAGGAATCTAATCCATGTGAATCTAGAATAGTCATATACTATTACAAATTCATATAATTTCCCTCCTATGTTGGCTATACTAACTGGTTCAAATAGGTCCAAATGGAGAATTTCTAGTGGACTAGATGTGTTGATGTCCTTAATTGAATGAAATGAAGACTTAACTTATTTTCCTAGTTGGTAGGCATCACATAAGTGGTCTTTAGTGAAATCTAACTTAGGGATACCTCTAACTAGATCTTTTTGGATAATCTACCTAAGAGTATTCATGCTTGCATGACATAGCCTCCTATGTCATAACCAAGAATCATCAAAAATAGTTTTCAAACATAGGGAATTAGAATATTTAATATAGTTCAAATTAAGCATGTAGATATTATTTATTATTTTTCCTTCTAAAATTAATTTTCCATTTAAGCTAATCATGTATTTTTTAGAAAGAAATTGTATATCAAAACCCTTATCACATAATTGACTAATGCTCAGTAGGTTATGCTTTAAGCCATCAACTAATAAAACATTTTCAATGATAAAATTTTTGGAATTGCTAATTATACCTGAGCCAACCACTCTCCTAGTGGTGTTGTCCCCTAGTGTGATCTTGCCTCCTGACCTGGCCTCCAATGTGATGAACTGCTTCAAATCACCAGTCATGTGCCTCGAGCATCCATTATCTAGGTACCATATTCTCTCACTAGATCTTTTGTTAGAGCTTCCTTACAAAGTCATTAAATATTAGATTTGGGAACCCAAGTGAGTTTGGGTTCCACCTTATGCATTGATGAATGAGATGTTTTCATGCTATGCTGTGATGCAAGTAGTTTTGGCCTCCATAGTAGATGTCTCCTACGATGGATAATGCAAGTGTAGGCTATGTGTCCTAACATGTTACAAGAGTAACATCTAACACCAGGAAAAGGATTTACTAATCTATGTGGGTTATGGTACCTCTTCCTAGGGGTATATGATACATACTGTGATGAGTTATGCCACAGTTCCAATGTAGGTAATGTTTTATTATCTTGAAGTGCATTTATATTTTCTTGTAAGAATTTATATGCACTTTTTAGAATGGATACTTCCATTTTAATGTATGCTCACAATTATCTATCTCTATTGCACATGCCTCTAAGTTTTTGAATGAGTTTTCTAATTCAACATGCTTTGTTTTTAAGGAATCATAGCAATACATACCTTAATATACTTCTTATTTAATGCATCAAACTCATCAAGTACAGACATGTGATTTCTATCCAAGCTAGAATGATCATATATCAAACAAGTATGCTCTTTTTATAAAGTAGTAAAATCATTGTTCAGATTAGCATACATCTTTTTAAGTTTTCTATAAGAATCATGAATGTTCTCAGAAATAATAAATAATTCTTTATAGGAGAGCTGACATACCTCTTCTTGATCTTATTGATCAAGATTATCGTTAACCATAAGACACAGGTTTGTTTCCTCCTCCTCTGCTTCTGGTTTCGATGATTCTGAGGCAAAGTAGGCCCAAAATGTCTTCTGTGTCCTATTCTTCCCCTTCCTGAATTTAGCTTTTTCTTCACCCTTCTCCTTGACTGTATGAGTTTTTAAGTTGGGGCAGTCTGTTTGGAGATATCCTGGTTACCTGTATTCAAAACATATTGTGTCAAATGATGCTTTAAAATTTCTATTACTTTTACCTTTGCTCCACTGTTGTTGAGGACGCCTTTACTTCCTCTTTAAAAAGCTTTTGAACAGGCAGGCATCAACGCAATGTCATCATCCTCCTCTACTACAGAACTATCACTATCCAAATTATTCACTTTCAAAGCCACAGTCTTCTCTTTCTTTTTATCACCTGGATCATTTAGTCAATAAGTGACCCATGCAAATTATCAATAGAATATACATTCAAATCTTTTAATTCAGTAATTATAGTAATTTTAGCATCATACGCACTTGGTAGGCAACATAGCATTTTGTTAACTTTTTCAGGATTTTACAATTCACCTACCTAATGCATGTAGGGATGTTACTATCTATGTGAACCTAGTGTATATTTTTTATACTGATTGGCTAGGTTTTATGCGAAAGAGTTCATAATCATGTAATAGAATATTTAACCTGGATTGTTTAACTTTACTAGTACCCTCATAAGTAATACACAATTTATCCCAGATTTTTTTTCTAGTAGAACGAGTTGATACACACATATAGTCCTCGAATTTCAAAGCACAAAAAATAGTTAAGACATTTAGCATTTAACTAAACAAATTCTCTATCCTCTTAACTCCATTCAGTATAAGGAATACCAGTCTTCACACCATTAATAATATGTGATGGTAAATAATATCCAGATTGAATCATATGCCACATCCTGAAATAAATAAATTGTAAAAATGTTGGCATGTAAATTTTCCAAAAATCAAAGGGAATATTCTCAAATAATGGTGGACGAGTAATAGAGTAACCTTTTATGGTGTTCCTATTTCTAAAGTGTGCCATTGATCATTTTTTCTAGGTTTTCTAAAATACTATTTTGAGTACCGCTGTGGTACCAATTGAAAGTGATAAGGATAGTAAGCTTAAGTGAACTTGTCCCTAGGCACACCAAGAGGGGAGGGAATTGGTGAATTTAAAAAATAAATTACTTAATTTAAAAAATAAATATAATATTTTTGGATTTTTCAATATTTAACAAACAAGTAACAATTTTCACTTAGTGCGAAAGTGAAAAAATTTACCAAAATATCTAAGTAATAATGATGATATTCTATTTAGTAATGAAGCATTGAGTATGATTTTTACCAAGCAGTTACAACGAAATTAAAATGCATAAAAGAAAAAATGTAAGAATTAAAATCAAAACAAACACACCAGAGATTTATAATGGTTTTGTTCAAAAAATGACCTATCTTCACTCCCCGGGTCCTCGTCACCAAGTATTGCACTATAACTATAGTGTCTCTCCTTTTGCCCCCATAAAAAGGCAGAGATGTCCTTACACAATTCACTTCCACTAAATCTGGTGCGATGGAGAGCTGGAAGCTTTGTCACCCTCCAAGCGATGGCAACAGACCTTGAATCATTTTCTCCCTCCTGGAGAAGGCAGAGAATCTTGAACTCCTTTCTCACCCTCCTGGTGATGGCAGAGAACCATGTCCTTGGGCTGAGAATCTCTTCCCAAAGCCAATCAAGAAACCTAGACAAACACTTGGAGGAACAAGGCAAGACACTTGCTTGGAGCAATAGTGTGATCCCCTCACACTACTTTTCCCTCACACACAAGCACTCCCTCTTCTTCCCAAAGCTCTCCTAGATCTTCTTCTCAAATCTCCCTATCAACAACACTCAATAGCCAAAGTCTTTGAAATAAGTCAATGAGAGAGATTAAATACAAGGCCTCATAAAAAGATTTAAATTCAATTTTGGTGATACTGTTCGTATAGTATGATCATGGATCATCCAATATGATTAGTTTAAAGTACTCTGATTAATACTATATGAAGACCTAGGTGTTGTACGATCAGTTCAATGAATTGAGCTGATCATCCATGACGATTTAGATCATCCTTCGGTACGATTTATTCAAATGACTTGGATTATCATCCCGTATGATTGGTGAAGACTTAGCTATTGTCCTATGCAGGAAGTGGGTCGTATAGTATGATTGGTCAAACTGTCTTGTATGATCTAACTAGATCAATTAATCCAAATTCATTCCCTAATCAAGGGATTTATTTAGGTAAGATTTAATTACATCGTATAGTATAATAAGTACAAAATTTAAATTTTAAAATATTACCTAAATTATGATTGACGGCTGGGATCCTAATTTCAACTGATCATCTTGTACGATATACATCGTACAGTACATTTAGTTCATCTTATATTAATTATCATAATTGGCTATTTTAATTATTTTCTGATTAATTGATTATATAGTACGATATGGATCATACAATATAACTAGTTCAAAAAATCTAGCTTCTGATATTGTCACTAACTCACTCCCTTGAGTGTGTGTGTGCATAGTTACCAAGCCTAGTATCCTCCAAATACATAATTTAACTCAAGAAATGTGAAAATACATAAGAATTGAAATTACAGACTTTTCATGACATACTTAACCCTAGTCTACCCAATCTTGAGCTAATCAAACTTGCAAGTGTACGGTGGACCTAATATGTTACTACACATGAAAAATAGGTATGCAATAATAGTAATTAATAGGAGATAGCATAATAAGGAATCTAATAATATTTGTTATCATCAAAATCATAGGACTTGGGTCCAGATTAGCAACAATAATATTGTATATGATAATAACCAAAGGAAGGCTTACCTATGAGTTAGCTTCGAAGGGAAGCTAGTAATAGTAGGTAGGGTCCTCACTAGAAAGACCCCATGACGGCAAGTGGAAGACAAGGTCTGCACTCATAACCCCAGGAAGGCTCACCCATGAGATAGCCTCAAAGGGAAGCTAGTAGTGGATAAGGTCCCCACTAGAAAGACTCCATGAGAATAAGTGGTTAAAAGGTCATCACTTATTCAAAGACCTTAGAAGGCTAAAGGCCTCAAAAGGCATAGGTACATAAAACACCTTAGAAGGCTAAAAGCCTCAAAAGACATAGATCCACAAAAGACCTTAGAAGGCTAAAAGCCTCAAAAGGCACAGATATACAAAAGACCTTAGAAGGCTAAAAGCCTCAAAAGGCATATGTATATCAAAATCTTAGAAGGTTAAAAGCCTTAGAAGATATACATTTCTTTGATTATTTAACAATCTCAGAAGACTAAAGTTGCAAGAGGGATAAATTTCTCTAATCTAGTTGCTCTAATCAGGGGCTAATATACCAAAGCATGTCTCAAAAATGCATAAAGGATTTAGTCTCTTATGGGGGAAAATTTACAAAAAAAAATATTCTTAGATGAATGCGGAGCCTTTATTACTTCAACAATAAACATCAAAGTCATATACAATGTCATTGGATTTATAAAGTAAAATTCCACATCAGGTTTAAGTGTATATTTATTTTCATAAAAGACTAAAATTAAAATTACATCTATATCATCTAGTGCACTATAATAAATCAAGGTGATCAAAAAACTTCTTGCAAACCATCGGCCTCCACTTAATTAGCAACGTGAGCATGTTGTTAGATTATTACATTCAACATAATATTTGATCCCCCCTAATCTGGATATTCTCCTTCAACTTCCGTCAGCATAATATCTCTAAAAAAATCAAAGATCAACCATCAATCATAACCAAAAATCTACATGTTTGTTGATTATCTTCGGGTCTCCTTTTGAGTGTTAATGCTATCATAAATCTTCCTAATCAACAACCATTTTTAGACTTTAGCCTTTCTGTTGGTTATCACCATATGTTTCTCCCAAGCTTTGTTTGCCATTAATTTTCAATTTGATCAGCAACTATATTCTCTAAGCTACCAATTTAAAGGAATGTTAGGATGAGCACAAGAGAATAAAATTTTGCTCATTGTTGACTATCTCAGAATTACTCCTTCTACACAAAGAGGGCACTAAATTTTGATAGGGGATACCGCTTATCAAAGATAGTTGAGTGCCTCTAAAGTAAGAAGGAATGTGAGGGAGAAGCAGATAGAAGACAAGAAGACTTTTCTTCTACATAAAGTGGGGCATTGAAGCTCGATAAGAGAAGTTACCTATAAAAAATAGTAGAATGCCTCTAATATGGGAAGAAGTCTGACGGGAAAGAAGGTTGAAGGAGAGAAAATTTTCTTTCATTCATAGAGGGGCACTGAAGTTAGATAGCAGATGCCCCCTATCCAAAATAGTGGAAAGCCTCTAAAGTGAGAAGGAATATAGGGGAAAAAGAGAGAAGGAGATTAAAAATTTTAGTCTTCTATACAAAGAGGGGCACTCGTACTTGATAAGGGATACCACCTATTCAAGATAGTGGAAAGTCTCCACTATAAGAAGACTATCTGAAGAAGAGGAGAAGAGGAAGAGTTGCAAATTTACTTCCCTAGAGGGTATCTATATAACAAATTGGGGGAAAAGCATGCTTTTAAATTTTTTTTTTTAATTTTTATAATTTTTTTAGAATATTTTAGAATATTCCTAAAATTTTTTGAATTTAAAGAAAAAAAGAATATATATATATATATATATATATATATATATATATATATATATATATATATATATATATATATAACTTTTGAAAAAAAACATAAATAAAAAATCAAGCTCGCGAGGCAACAAACTGACGGAAGCCTATGCAACATGAGCAGGCATGGGCAGCATGGAAAGGAAGGTAATTGTGGGAATGCATGAGGGCAGGTGCATGCAACGTGGGAGCCCAGGCATCCAGGCAATGCATGCGGGTAGTCGAGCAAGATCAGATATGTGCGGGTAATGGCGGGGGTTAGCAAGCCGATTTTAGCAGCCTGGTCATGTCCGGGCTCAATTTTTTACCCGTACAGTTCGATTTGGATGTTTTTGAGGTCCCGAGGACCATTTTTTAACATTACATATACTCAATTTTGACACTTTTGGAGCTAATCAATAGCTCTATAGTCATGATCAAACTATTCTCAAGTTTTGAATTGTGTTGGGAATTTCTTAGAAGTTGTAACACATATTTTCATACTTCTGGAGCTTCGACGTCAAAAAATACATGGGCAACTGATATATCAAAAAAAATATATGTTGATCGGGCATGAATCTCGAGACAAATTTGAGTTGGAAACTTTAAAAATTAAATGTGGGACTTTCTGAACTCTAATTTCAGTAAACTTATAATCAAAATGAACATCTCGAAAAGGTGAACCCAACAACACCAAATTACACCCAATCTGAGCCCAAATGGGTCCAAATCGAAGACTCAAAGCACATTTGAATGGTTCAAATCATAAATTGGATGACCAAATGATTTTTAAATGTGACATGCAACTTGATGAGATGAATCTAACGAGTCCAAGATCACCAAATTTTGATATCATTAAGACACTCAAATACTCAATAAACGGTCCATAATCAAAGAAATTGATATCGATCATCCATTCAAAATACTCCCAACATGCCCTTGATCTCATCCCTATTTACTGGTCATGCCACTCCCTGAAAACTATAAATCGACCCCTTATTCTTCATTGAAGGAGGATCAAGCAAGGAAGAGAAGGAAAAGAGGAAATGAAGAGAAATCAGAGTTCTCTTGCCACCAGACTCCTCCTTGACCACCGCCCGGCCTCCGACTGTCCCCGGACTTTCGTCAAACTTCCGCCAGGCCGCCAACTATCGTTAGACTTTCGCCCGGCCAACAACTATCACCGGACTTCCCCCAGCACCTAACTGACGCCGAATTATGCCTAGCCACCGACAATCACCGGACTTCTGTCCGATCCCCGTTCATCGCTACATTTGAATCTGACGGTTAACAATTGTAATATAATCATCCTCAAGTTCAAGGACGAATCAATCATATGTAATCTATTCAAACATTAGTGGATTCATTTCAACTGTGTGTGGCCTTTTGGTTTTTCCTTCACGATTTTTCATGTAAAAATTCTGATATTCCTATTCTCTCTATTTGTGAGCTGGATAATCATGCAAAGCTAAGGCCTAAAATTTTGAATATTTTAGGATGCAACCAATACTAAGGCTTCATTTGGCATTATTTTCTTATTGCTTCTTAAAGCAGCTTTTTAGTATAAAAATTTTAATACTAAGAAATTATTTTAAGAAATAATAAGAAAGTCGTCCACAACGAAGCCTAACTCTCACAACCATTAGGTATTCGTTACTTGATATAAATGTGCGCAATAATTACAATCAGTGTCATCTTTAAATTCCCACAACGAAATAAATAACAATTAAATAATCATCATAACTTCTCCACAGTACTATCTTCACTTTCTTATTTTAATAATGAAATTCAAACATTTAGGATGGGAGCATTAATACTGACAAATATTAAAAAATATTGATTTTTTTTAAGTTACTATTTAATCTCCACAATATTGTCTCCATTGTCATCTTTTAGAAAGATTCTATTTGAGACAGTTAAAATATTTTTATAAAGTTGCTGTGAGAAAAACAACTTAGTTATTCTAGTTGTAAAAAGTAACTTTTCACTATAAAAATTTTTAAAAATAATGAAAAAGTAATAGTCAAATGAGATTATCATTATTGTCTAAAAAGTAAAGCAAGGACAAAGCTATCTCAAACTGAGCTACTTTAAACAATTTTTCTTTAGAAAATTTGGCCCAAAAAAATTTTCTTATACATTCAGGATCTGAAAGGGCAACTCAAAAGAATATTTACTTTCATCTTTTAAAAGTTCAAAAAATGATCAAGACATATTTATTAAATTAAAAAAAAAAGCACTAACATCTTAGGCTTCAACTGCGGCAGCTTTCTTAATGCTTTTAAAGCAGATTTTTAATACAAAAATTTTTTGAACTAAAAGTTTTTATACTAAAAAGTTATTTTAGAAAACAGTAAGAAAGTCGTCCCAAACAAAACCTTAGCCTATATGAATTTTAATTGTGGACATGACCTTTTTAATAATAATTCTCATATTTATTTTGCAATAGAAGGTAATTATATAACCTTTCATGTGAGTTTCCAAAGTGATTTTGATTATGATGAGTGTAGTCGTTAGTTGTTTTTGATTAGTAGTTTCTGACCTACAAATTTGATTATTGATAGTTTTTGAATTTGTATCGAGCTTCTGATTATCGTCAATGTAGATATTAGTTGTTTTGGATTAATTGATTTTGACCAACAAATTTGGATTTTTTATATATAGCTTTTGGCCTACAAACGGGTGACTGAAGTTTTATTTAAATTTTTTTTTTTATATAGAGTTTTTTCTCCTAATTCCACTTACCGTGACCTTCTGTCTTAAAATTTTATCATTTAAGGATTTTAATGCTATACTCATCATTTTTAATGTTTATATAATTTAGAAATTTAATTGTTATGTAAAAAAATATAAAAATTTAGGGTATATTTGGAAATGGCTGTAATGTTTTATAAAGTTGGTTGTGGAGTTACTTTGATTACAAAGAGTTTTTTGAAACGTGTAGAGAAAACAATAAGTAGTAGTCAAATAAAATTGTTGTTGCTCTCTAAAAAGTAAAGCAATTAGAAAGATATGATGTTTGACGCAGATTATTAAATGTTAGATATGTAAATATATAAGAATTTTATAATATGTATATAAACTTTCTTTCTTTTTTAATTTTTATATATTATATTCATTGAAAGTAAGTTTAATAATTTAAAATTTTATTTTAATTAAAAGTTAATTAGAATATTCTGACCTAAATTTTTCCATAAACTTTGAAGATGCTCTTATAAAAGGAGAAATGCTAAGCAGAATACAAAAATATATTAATGTGTTATACCAAAAAGAATGAAAGGGAGAAAAAAATAACATTCTTCTGCAATTGTATGTTGCATCCAAATCATTTATGTATGTTATATATGTAAATTCGTTTAGACTTTTTGGACTGTTATTTGGATAGCACAGCATTATTCTTTATAAATTTGCAAAACTATTTTATATTCGAGAAATAAAAATAAAAATTATATATATATATATATATATATATATATATATATATATATATATATATATATATATATATATATATACTGTCATTGTAAAAATAATAATAATAATAAGGTTGAAGTAGCCTAAAAAATGTGTAAGTTATATCCTACTCGATTGTTTGGTCACTAATATTTAAATATGAGAGAAAATTTATTAAACTTTCAATTTGATAATAGTTTAATCATTTCTCATGAAAACAAATCAGCTATATGTGATAAATTAATCGAATTATGATTTAGGCTTCATTTGGGATGGCTTTCTTACAGCTTCTTAAAGTAGCTTTCTTGTACAAAGATTTTTTGTACTAAAAATCTTCTTTAAGAAGCAGTAAACAAGCTGTCTCAAACGAACCCTAATAGTCATAAATCAATAAGAGATTATTGCTTAATCCAAAGTTTGCAAGTTGCATGATATATTATTCTATTGAAAATATAATGATAATTTTATTAATTTAATAACTATAATACTCTTTTATTTATAAAATATTTTTAATGTGATAAATTATATCACTACATAGTTGAAATTTTCTATGACAAAAAAATAAACTATCATCAAAAGTGAAAATATAATATTTTTATAAAATATAATGAAATTAGATTATTTTTATAATACTTTAGACACAAAAATTATCTAAAGACATTATAATCAAAGTGCTTGCAAAAATTTTATAAGGAGCTTCTAGAACCTCCTTGAAGAAGTTTTGGAAATTTTCTAGAAGACATTAAGAATTATCTAAAATATTTCATGGGGATTATCTTGAATATTTTATGGGAATCTTTCAAAAGAACTAAAAATTCTTATGAAAAACTTTAGAATCCTCTAGAAGATATAGAGAACCTTCTAAAAGATAGGAAGAATATTTCTAAGAAGAAAGAGGAAGGAGTTGTGACATTCAAAGGAAAAGGAAAAAATAAAGTCAAATTATTTTTAAAGTTAGATTTGGCAATATGATATAGTTTCTTTATTTTTTTTATTGGCTACTTTTCATCTAAAAAAAAATGGTCATGATTGTTTTGTATACCAAACAATAAAATTAACATCAACTCCAACATTTATGATTTTTTTTGGCCAAAATCTATCCTTAATGAAGCCTAAGTATGTGCATTGATACAAGAATTAAATATGTATATTGATAAAATGCTTCAACAATATGGACTCAATCTTATAGAAAATCACTTAGATTGATTTTGAATCTCTTAGTAGTCTAATAATGTAATTATAAGATTCTATACTTCATGATTCAATTGCTCTCTTACTCAAATAATAAAGTTGCTACATCCTGGAACATTTACGACAGTAGAGAGATATAGAGTTTAGCATCCAAGCTTTATAAGAATATCCAAAATACAGAGAGATAAGAGAGAGGGGTCATGAGTCATAAGAGACACTAAGATTTTTATGTGAAAAATACTAAAAAGAGGAAAACCCACGGGGCCTAGACCAGTTAAAATGATTCTACTAGTATTTATTGTTAATTACAAATGAGGCCCCTCCTTGGGGGGGGAGGCCTACGCTCGATGTAGAAAATATACATCATATAGAGCATATTACATGGTAGGAGTTAGAAGAATCTATTGATATGAGAGTTTTTCTAAACATGTTCGTTTGGTTGGAAGAACCATAGTTGGGCGACGATGGTCGGAAGGACCGTAGTCGGCAAGCGACAAAGGTCGGAGAGGTCGTAGTAGGTGGGCAACAAAGGTTGGAGGGACAGTAGTCGACATGCGACAAAGGTTAGAGTGACCATGGTCGGGTGGCGACGAAGGTCTGAGGGATCGTAATCGACGAGCGATGGTGGTCGGAGGGACTGTAGTCATCCGACGATGAATGTTATAGGGACCATAGTCGATGGAGTACGAGGTCTAAGGGACCGTAGTCAACGGGCGATGCAAGTCGGAAGGACCATAGAAAGTGGGTGACCAAGATCAGAGGGATTGTAGTCGACGGGCGACCGAGGTCAGAGGGACCATACTTGGTAGGTAACCGAGGTCAAAGGGATGGTAGTTGATGGGCAACAGTGGTTGGAGGGACCGTAGTCAGTGGGTGACGGAGGTCAGAGGAACTATAGTTAGCAAGAAATAAAGGTTGAAGGGATCATAGCTGACAGGTGATAGAGGTCGGAGGTAGCATACTCGGCATGCAACGAAGGTTGGGGTGACCGTATTCAGCAGGCGATGAAGTTTGGAGGAACCCATATTCAGTAAGCAATGGAGGTCAAAGGGACCAGTAGTCGGTGGGAGATGGTGGTAAGAGTGGTGTGTCAATGGCTGATGGGCGGAGTTTCGGTGATTATCAACAGCAGAGCAGAGGTCCAGTGATTATCAAAGGATGATGATGTTCAGTAGTCGAGAAGAGGTTCAACGTCCTTTAGTGATCAGCGAATAGGTGGAGGTCCGACAACAATCAATTGATGAGTAGAAGTCTAAAGGTGGTCAAAAAATGGGCGATGGTCTAGGGACGGTCAACGGACTAGTGGTGGTCCATTGATGATCAATGGAAGTTCACTGGCAGTGGTGGTTGGGTAGAACTCTAGGATCCTTAAATCCTCAGAAATCTCTCCAATCTCCAGCAACAATAGTCCAAGCTTGTAAAGGTTCAAGCCCCCTTTCATATGGGAAGGAGGAATCTATTAATCAATATTTGTGAGTGGTACACCCCCTAAATATGGAGAACATCCCGGGCAGGTTCAGAGTGCTCCATTAGATAGTCCATACTGATTCCCTCGATTATGGAGTTTTTTTAAGCATTTATGTGTCTCAATGATATCAGAATTAAGCGACCTCAAGCTCATTAATTTTGTCTCATCAAGCAACTCGATTCAATTATAAGCATGCTATATTTTCATATTATTTGGTCATCCAATTTAAGGTTTGAGCTTTCCAAATGTATTTTGCTCCCTTAATTTGGACCCATTTGAGCTCAGATTGGACCAATTACGGTGTCGTAAGGTTTGTCTCATTAAGACATTCAATTGGATTTTTAAGTTAGATGAAATTCGAGTTCAAATGGTCCCACATTTAATTTTGAAAGTTTTCAACTTGAATAGACCTCGAGATTCATACTCGATCAA